>CAMZMU010000059.1:18643183-18820615 GCA_947311845.1 Poa pratensis | reverse complement strand
CCCACCGTTCTGAATTCCCTGAGCTGGACGGCCTTTAGCTCGGCTAGCATCACCTGGGCCGGGGTCTCCATTGGCTCGGCTAGCGTTACCGACTTTTGCTTCCCAGCTAAACTCCGGATTGTACACTGCAGCTGCATCTCCTTGTTCCGACCTGAAGTGACACTCCGGGCACGATCAGCTCATCCGACGGTGTGGAGACGAGGCTTGCCCCTTAGATCTCTGGCTAACCGGCCTAATCGAATGGAGCCCCTCGGCGACCGCCAAGCCCGGCCTTGCGGAGGGCTTCATTTTGCTTGCTGGCCACATGCAACTAACTCATTGAGCCGCTTCTGCTGCTCACGCCATCCATCTCCGGTCAACCCGATAGCCCGGCCCTTACTGCTTTGGCTGCTCTAAGGTTTTTGGCTGGTGAACTATAAACCGGCCTACCAGTAGCCGACCTGCCACTTGTTGCCTTACTCGAGCCCGAGACTGCAGCCCTACCCATCTCCTCATTAGAGGTCCTTGCCTCGGTTAGCAGAGCTGTTTCTTACGCCGCACAACCGGAAGTAAAAACCATCCTCTATACCATGTGCAGCGTTATACTCCTTCTGCTCCATATCGAATCTGCTGCTTAGCCTCGGCCAGCAACCGAGCTTTCTCTCATCCTCTCTGGCGCTCTGCCTCTAACCTGGCCACCGTATGCTCCACACTTGCCTCTACTGCGAGTGGCCGAGCTAACTATCAACGATAGATTCTAAGGGAAATTCTTCCCTTGGCATGCAACATGCTCTTTCTGACTAGGTTTCTCATACGGAAACTTCGCCGCCCGACCTGATTTCTCAGGCAGCGCAGTTGGTGTCGCCTCCACCTCGGCTAACGCGACTCCGCCAGCATCTGCCTTGCTAGCTGCAGGCTTGGTACCAGCCACCATCACTCCACACACCTCGGAGGGCGAGTAACACGTTGGCCCAAAGCCGCCAGGAGAGGAGTTTCGTCGTCCACGAGCACCTGCTCCGGGTACTCGCGAACCACCTCGACAGCAACGTATGTGGGGAAGCTGCCGAGCATCATGAGGAAACCATTGGTGGGGAAAGGTTTGCGGCGAAAGCAACCCGCATTGTCACTCACAAAGGCAAACTCGCCGACCTTGGCAACAAGGCCAGAAAGAACACGCTCAGAGGAGCCGTCCGGATGGAAACTCCACCAACGCCTCAATCAGCCCACGGTGGGCGCCAACTGTCGTGGTGGGATCACGGCAGATGCCATGGGAATGGCTTAGTTGGGGACGATAAACGGTCGTTTGGGGGAATCCGGGGAGGGTTTATGCACTCAAGTGTGCACAAGCAAGAACATGCAAGAAACAACAAGAACATGAACAAGAACCAAGAAAGCCAAGAACACAAAAGACACCACGATGTACCAGGTTCGGGGCCTTCGTGAGGAAGTAAAACCCCTACTCCTGCCTTTCCTCTCTCAATATATCAGTGTAGCTCTTAGGTACAAGGTGCTCCTCGAGCTGTATGGTGCTTCTCGGGTGAGAGCTCTAGATGGGAGATGAAACTACAAAGGGGGAATGAGCTAGGGTTTTTGCCGTCCTGATGTTTCGATCCATTCTCTGAAGGTGGTGGTGCCACTTATATAGCTAGGCCGAGGTACGGTTCACCCCTGCCTTTAATTGACAATGGCATGGCCAAGAGGTAGAAGACAAGCCTCTGCCTCCTGCCAGCTCAACGGCCGAACTGTCAGCAGCCAGGCCTAGCTTTCCTCTTCTGGTCATACTTCAGTAGCCTGCCGAGGTCTAGCTGTAGACCTTTCCCGAAATAGCCGAGTCAGCTCCTAGGCCCCGAGCTTCGGGAAACCCATGGACGGACCTCGCCGTCCTCTGACGTTTGGGGCTACGGGCTCTGCGGCGCCCGTGACTCCTCTGACATGCCTCGTTACTTGCTGCTAACCTCGGCTGGCCGGTCACTTATACGTCGGGCCACGCTTCATCTTGGCTAGGGATATCCGGATCCTATACCTCGGTAGGTAACACCTTGTTCTTGTGGTAACTAGCTGACTGCCCCAAAGTTCATACCTCGGAGGCCATACCTCGGATGATTCTTCCGACGTACATCTTATGTCGGATGACGCCTCCTGCGTCTATGCTTAATTGCTACCTCGGACGTCTTACAGCCTTAACCTTACATGTCTTTACCTCTTCTTTAGCCTACCCGGGGGTAACCCCCGACAGTGGGACCTGCCATATGACCGCGTGCACTTTACAACGTGCTCAATTTACAACTGCATGCACCTGACCTCGGCTCAATCTCTCCCAACCCTTCCCAATCGACCATGGCAAGAAAACATCCCCCTCCACCATGTATATCATGTAGTAGGAAGTGAGCCTAGCTCAATTGGTTGGGTAGTGGATGTACAAACCCTACACCCAAGTTCAAGTCCCCAGGGACGTGAATTTAGGTTCCTATTTATACTTGAGGAGCGGGTTTTCCTGATACTCATGCAACTTATCCTGAGGACCAGGCTTGGTTATTAATCAAGATAAATATCCTGGTACTCATGCTTAAAAGGCTGTGTGCGTCCTAGTTGATGCAGAGGTCGGGGAAGTGAAATTCTCCCCTTGGAATTTAGCTCTCGTGTCGCCTCCGCTTGGGCGACACCAGAGGCGCCCATCCAACCCTAGCCGCCACACCCTTCGGCCGTCCCCCCGGCCGCTGCCGCCGCCGGCGCTGGCGGCGGTGGCGGCGCCCGTCTCGCCAAACGGCAGAGGGCAAAGGAGGCATGCAGCGGCGACCTCGTGGCGGCGGACGCGTGCGGTTGGCGGCTTGTGGAGGAGCAGGTGCCGTGGTGGCGGCGCTGAGGGTGGATCCAAGGATCTCCTCGGTGGCACTGACGCGTAGCTGCCATGGCCGGCGGCGGCTGCAGCGGGCCTCGGTCGATCTGATCTCGGGCTGCGGCTGTCGGGGGAATAATTAACCACGACTTAAAGCTGCGCTATCATTATTGGGCCACGTGAAAGATGGGCCAATCTCGCATCGCGACTCGATAAAGGAAAGTTCCAGAAGGTCGGTGCAAACTTGCCTTGGAAGACAAGAAAGATAATCAGGCTTCGTGTAGAACTCTTGTAACCTGACGAGCCTCTGTGTATATAAAGAGGACTCGCAGGACTTAGAGAGGGTCAAGCTATCAAGCCCAAACCCTAGCTCATACGGCGAGTACCAGATCGGATCGCCTCCATTGTAACACCTCGATTATCATATCAATACCAATCTAGGGTAGGCAGGAAGTAGGTCTTTTACCTCACATTGAGGGGGCCGAACCTGGGTAAATCTGTGTTGATCTTTGTTCCTGCGATCCCAAGCTCGGAGATGCTTGACTCGCGTAATCCCACACCTACGAAGTCATCTATGACACCTGACGTGACAAACCCACGACAGTTGGCGCCCACCGTGGGGCCTGCGGTCAAGAGCGTCACGTTCCGCGCAGGATCCATGAAGGGAGCTGAAGATCTTGTTGTTGGCCGTATCATCACGGTCAATGGCACACCCCTCATCGACGATTCAAGCTGGGGGCCGGAAGCAGATTACTTGGAGACCGGCCACGTCATCCCGTTTGGATCCATCAACGTCTTCGTGGCTTCATCGGTGGCAGGTCCGTTAGATCGGTCCAAGAAGGCGATTCAGTAGAAGAAGTCGCCGATGATGGGGAAGAATCCGTGGAAAGCATGGACTCGCAAGAGTTTGGGTCCATTATACCTGCCTTTGAAGAAAGTTGCTGGGGTTACCCACCAGAAATCGCATTATCACCAGATCGAGAGACGGCGCAAGTCGCGGTTTACACGACCGGAGGAGCAGGCGCATCAGGAACTGCTGGAGAAACCGAGGCATCGGCACCCCCAAGCAACCCACTTCTTGTCCCGTGTCAGCCACGAACGCCGCCCTCCGTGCAACAGAAATTGAGGCCGCCAGGGCCGAGCTCCTGTATGAGGTTCGAAGGATGGAAGAAGAGCGCCGCAGGCTCGATCAGATAAACCAAGGAATCCAACAGGAGCGGCAGAGAGTAGCCGCGCTGGCTGCGACTCAACGACAGGTTGACCCGCAAACACAACTGCGCGCGACTCAACCAACAGTGGAAATCCCGCTCACTCCAGCCGCGGGAACGGGAATCCAGACGACTGCGGAAGGAAGGGTACCAACAAATCAAGAGACCCAGCAACAACCAAGGAGGTTTCACACCCCGCAGGGCCATTACCAGAACCCTGTCGATAATATGTATGCTGCGGCTAATATCTTGACTCAGATGGTACCAACAGGCGATGACCCGGTCAATGCTGAGGCGCGGCGCGCGATTCAGATGCTAAGTACGGCAGTCCTGCAACAAGCCAATAGGGCGGAAGCCGAAGCACAGCTGCCCCTCGTACCAGCCAATCACAGGATTGCAGCAGAAAGAAGCGTCCAAAGCAGGCCACCAGAGAACGTATCAGGAGTCGCACAGAGGCAGCAGGAGCAAGTCGCAGAAGCGCAGGCGAATATGCCAGTGGTGCAAACGCGGCCCGCAGATAACCCCGCGGGCGCGCCCACAGCCCTGTCCTCGCGACTCAAGGGACCGGCGTGTTTCACTGAAAGGATCAGATCGGAACCTTTTCCTGAAGATTTCAAAGGGCCACGCAAGGTGGCAAACTACAACGCCAGCATGGATCCAACCACTGGCTGAACAATTACGAGATGGGGATGAGCATTTTGAACGCCTCAGAGGAAATATGTGCAAGGTACCTCAACATGATGCTAGAAGGTGCAGCGCACATATGGCTGCAAAATTTGCCTCCCAACTCTATAAATACTTGGGAGGAACTGAAGGATGCCTTCGTTAAGAACTTCCAAGGAACTTGCAAACGACTCTGCAATATAGAAGATCTAGAGCGTTGTGTCCAGAAGGAAGGCGAGTCAAGTCGCCATTGGATGAAAAGGGTGGCAGAAATAATACACTCCTCAGATAATATACCACCAAGCTCAGCCGTCCTGGTGATGGAGAAAAACTGCAAGTTTGAGCCGCTGATTCATAAGCTGGGTCGCATGAAGGATAAAGTCAAGAGCCTCAGCGAGGTGATGGCTGCGGCTAACAAATATGCCAGCTCAGATAAAACCAGAGACGCGTCAGACGGAGAAGAAGAGGAGGTTGCTGCCAAAGGAAAGAAAAACTCCAACAAGCCCCAGCAGCAGCAAAAAGCCACAACAACGCGAATCAAAACAAACGCAAAAACGAAGATGGTCACTCAGGGCTCGTCGCCAATGCGCGTGGAGGATTCAGAGGCCAGCGTGGAAGGGGTCGAGGATACGGCTCCCGTCCAATCAATATGCAAGAAGTTTTCAACCGGCCATGCGACCTTCATGCGACAGGTGATGGACGGCCAGCGGACCATACCAAGGCGCAATGCCACTATTACAAGAAGTGGAAAGAAGAGAGCCAACACAACGGGGGGAATTCCATGAAGGAAACCCTAGTGCGGCTCATAACACAAATATTGGGCAGCACGGCGCGAGTAACCCCAGGCAAACGGGGCAGTATCACACAATAGTTATCGATACCTCCAAAAGGGAAGAGAAATTGAGCCGCAGAAGTCAGCAGGTGAACGCCGTGATACCAGCAACACCCAATTGGTTAAGGTGGTCAGAATACGCAGTAACCTGGAGTCGCGACGATCACCCGCCACAAGTACGGGAACCTGGCAAGTTGGCACTGGTTGTGGCACCGTACGTTGCAGGATACAAGCTGACCAAAGTGCTTATGGATGGAGGAAGCAGCATTAATATCTTGTACTACGATACGTTCCAGCGTCTAGGACTCAAGGATTCCAGCCTGCAGCCCACGTCAACAGTATTTCACGGCATTGTCCCAGGAAGGTCCGCACGGCCAGCGGGGAAAATAACCCTAGGGGTAACTTTTGGACAGAAGAGAACTTTAGAAGCGAATTCCTATGCTTCGAAGTGGTAAAATTCCAAAGCCCATATCACGCCTTGTTTGGAAGAACGGCCTTTGCTAAGTTTATGGCCAGGCCATGCTACGTGTACCTACAGTTGAAGATACCAGGACCAAAAGGGGTCATCACAGTGTACGGAGATAGAGAAAAAGCGATAGAATGTGAAAAGGGAGATGCGGCCTTCGCAGAATCCGCCTGTGCCGCGGAAGAGCTAAAAGGTTATAAGTCGCAGGTGGACCCAAACGACATGAGTGTAGTTACCACGCCATCTGCCGAGCCACCAATGAAATTCAAAGCGGCCCAGGACACTAAGCAGATAAATCTTGTTCCTGGCGACTCATCCAAGCAAACCAGCATTGGAGCACACATGGAAGAAGAGCAGGAGAAGGCCCTCGTCGCTTTTCTCCAGGAAAATAAGGACATCTTCGCATGGAAGCCGTCAGATATGCCAGGGGTACCAAGAGAATTAGCAGAACATAGCCTCAAAGTGAACCCTGCGGCTAAACCAGTGAAGCAGCCACTACGGCGTTTCCACGATGATAGGAGAAAGGCAATAGGAGAGGAAATAGCTCGCTTGCTGGCTGCAGGATTCATCACGGAGGTATACCATCCGGAATGGGTGGCAAACCCAGTATTGGTTATGAAAAAGAACGGTACGTGGCGAATGTGCGTTGATTACACCAGTCTTAACAAAGCTTGTCCAAAGGATCCATTTGCTTTGCCGCGAATCGACCAAGTGATTGATTCAACTGCTGGGTGCGAGCTGTTATGCTTTTTGGACGCCTATTCAGGCTACCATCAAATCAAGATGAAGAGGGAGGACCAAGAAAAGACGTCCTTCATCACACCCTTTGGAGCTTTTTGTTATGTCAGCATGCCCTTTGGGTTGAAGAACGCAGGTGCGACTTACCAAAGATGCATTCAGAATTGTCTACATGAGCAAATAGGTCGCAACGTTCACGCCTACGTGGATGATATTGTGGTTAAGTCGCAAGTTAGCCAGGATCTTATTAGTGATCTGGCAGAGACATTCACAAATCTCAGAAAATACAACATGAAGCTCAACCCCACAAAGTGCGTCTTTGGAGTACCAGCAGGAAAGCTATTGGGATTCATAGTATCAGAAAGAGGCATTGAGGCCAACCCTGACAAGATAAAGGCCGTGATGGATCTCCAAAAGCCAGAAAAGATAAAAGATGTGCAGCGACTTACGGTTGCGTAGCAGCTTTGAGTCGCTTTATATCAAGATTGGGAGAGAAAGCACTACCTTTGTACAGACTGTTGAAAAAATCAGACACCTTCGTTTGGGACGCAGAGGCCGACGAAGCTCTGACAGCCTTGAAACATCAATTGACAAATGCTCCAGTTCTGGCGGCTCCAAAGGATAAAGAGCCATGCTACTATACATAGCGGCAAATTCCCGTGCTGTGAGCGCTGTCATGGTTGTGGAGAGACAAGAACGGAAAGGAATACCCTGTCCAGAGACCAGTATATTACGTGAGCGAAGTCCTCACAGCTTCCAAACAGCGTTACCCACAGTGGCAGAAGTTGGTGTTTGGAGTGTTCATGGCGAGTCGCAAGCTGAAGCACTACTTCCAAGAACATCCAATAACTGTGGTTAGTTCAGCACCATTGGCAGATATCATCGTAATCGAGAAGCTACTGGAAGAGTCGCTAAGTGGGCGATCGAGTTGGGACCACATCACATCAGCTACGAGCCGCGCACATCAATTAAGTCGCAAGCCCTTGCAGATTTTATTAACGATTGGACAGAAATCCAAGTCGCTCCTAGCATGGCAGAAACCAAATACTGGACCATGCATTTTGATGGGTCAAGACAGTTGCAAGGCTCGGGGGCTGGAGTTGTTCTAACATCTCCCAAGGGAGACAAGCTGCGGTATGTGCTACAGATACACTTCAACTGCACAAATAACGTGGCGGAGTACGAGGCACTGCTTCATGGTCTACGTATAGCAAAGGAGATGAACATCAGTCGCATACGCTGTTTTGGCGATTCAGACTTGGTGGCACAGCAGGTCTCTGGAACGTGGGACAGCAAGGATGCGAACATGGCTGCATATAGAAGAGAGGTGGACAGAATTGCTGGACATTTCACTGGATACCAAGTTGAACATATTGATCGGAGACAAAACGAAGCTGCAGATGCCCTGTCTCGGCTTGGATCCAACAGACAGTCAGTCCCACCCAATGTTTTCCTGGATGAACTGCACAATCCATCAGTCAAACCTCCAGCAGAGATTGACATTGCAGAGCCAGAGGATGATTCAACTTTAGTCGCAGCCCTGCATGAACAGCCAGGATGGACAGAGCCATACATGGCATATTTAAGTCGCGGAGTGCTGCCAGACGATGAGATTGAGGCGCGCAAAATCATACGACGATCAAAGGCCTATACAATCATCAACAACGAATTATACAAGCGCAGCGTGTCAGGAGCATTCCAAAGATGTGTCTCACCAGAAGAGGGACGAAAAATCTTGCACGAAATTCATTCAGGCGATTGTGGCCATCATGCTTCGTCAAGATCTTTGGTGGCAAAGGCGTTCCGACATGGATTCTTCTGGTTAACAGCATTAGCAGATGCAGAGCAAATTGTCAGAGTGTGCGATGGATGTCAAAGATACGCTAGGCAAGATCATATGCCAGCTCAAGCACTTCGCACAATACCCATCACATGGCCTTTTGCCGTATGGGGTTTTGACATGGTAGGGCCCTTCAGACGGTCTTCAAACGGAAAAACTCACCTCCTGGTCATGGTGGACAAATTCACAAAGTGGATAGAAGCAGAACCTGTGGGAGATTGCGAGGCTGAAACAGCAGTCAAGTTCTTGAAGAAGGTCATATTCCGCTTCGGTACCCCCATAGTATCATTACAGACAATGGGAGCAACACCTCTGAAGGGGCTACACAGATATTTTGCGCAGACAATGGGATAAGATTGGACCTCACGTCAGTAGCACACCCGCAGAGCAATGGACAAGCTGAGCGAGCTAACCAGGAAATTCTCCATGGAATTAAGCCGCGCCTTATTGAAAAGGTCGAAGCATCTCCAGGATGTTGGGTGGAAGAATTGCCAGCAGTACTGTGGAGCTTAAGAACAACCCCTAACAGATCCACAGGATTTACACCATATTTCATGGTCTATGGAGCAGAAGCAGTCATGCCCAGCGACATCATACATGATTCACCAAGAGTTGCGGCTTACATCGAGACAGATAATGAGATAGCTCGGCAAGACTCGGTGGACACATTAGAAGAGGTTAGAGACTTGGCAGCATCAAGGTCAGCGGTATATCAACAAGACTTGCGACGCTATCATGCCAGACGCATCAAAACCCGCACCTTTCAAGAAGGCGACCTAGTACTGCGACTTAAACAAGATCACAAGGGAATGCATAAGCTGTCCTCTCCATGGGAAGGACCCTACATCATCAGCAAGAAGCTAAACAATGGGTCGTACTATCTGCTGGATGTAAGGGAAGAAAGCAGCGAACGCCATGATTTCGAGGATCGTCTCGAGGCACCTCGCCCTTGGAACGTCGCACACCTGCGACCGTACTATACATAAGAAAAGGCTAATCAGAGCCAAGCATCATCCTTTCCAGCTTTATAGCTGAGTATCATCACAGCCACTCAGGGCTAGAACTTCAACTTTGGTCGCCACCTAGGCGCGACCTATGCAACATCTGATCGCCACCCAGGCGCGATCGACCCTTGTATCAGAAACCGGCTGCCACCTAGGCGCGGCCGTAAACTTTGTATCATCTCTGGTCGCCACCTAGGCGCGACCGACCCCATGTATCACCATGGATCGCCACCTACGCGCGATCCAACCCTATGTATAACACTCGGTTGCCACCTAGGCGCGACCTTATGTGTCATCATAATCAAAGCTTATCATAGCTTAGCCTATCATGGCAATATCATTATGTTTCTTGGGGTCTTTGTTACCCTGAAACAGCCAATTTATTGGCAATTATCAAATTTACCTTAAGTTGGATTGCTACTCGCATTATGTGGCCAAAGTACTGGGGTGTGGCGTCAATCGAGCTTGATTGCCTATCATGGCCGCTCTCGACCCTGAACACACATGTTCCTAGGAAATACTGAGTCGCGCGAGTGCCCACTTAAGGATTCAGATGGCCTAACTAGAGGTCGATGTACTGCTTATAGTACGGCAACACCAATTACAATTACTTGTATCTTAACAATTGTTTTATTCATGATATCAAGTTACAGGTGATGACCTTCAGAATTCTCTGAGAAGAATTGAGATGATTACCACGTTACATCCTCTCAATCCTTGGGGGCTACATCATATTATCATCAAAAATTTGAAGATGGATCGTCATCAAGTTCTGAAGCTATCAGGCTACTCTAACAAAGAAGCTCACGAAGTCAGATGATCTTCCAGGTGCGAGTCAAGGCCAATCCTGCACAATTATAAGTCGCGAAACAAGGAAAAGCGCGGCCTAAACATTCAAGATCAAGAAATACTATGAAGTTCAGGCCACGCTTGGGGGCTAATGTCGGGGGAATGATTAACCCGCGACTTAAGCTGCGCTATCATTATTGGGCCACGTGAAAGATGGGCCAATCTCGCATCGCGACTCGATAAAGGAAAGTTCCAGAAGGTCGGTGCAAACTTGCCTTGGAAGACAAGAAAGATAATCAGGCTTCGTGTAGAACTCTTGTAACCTGACGAGCCTCTGTGTATATAAAGAGGACTCGCAGGACTTAGAGAGGGTCAAGCTATCAAGCCCAAAACCCTAGCTCATACGGCGAGTACCAGATCGGATCGCCTCCATTGTAACACCTCGATTATCATATCAATACCAATCTAGGGTAGGCAGGAAGTAGGTCTTTTACCTCACATTGAGGGGGCCGAACCTGGGTAAATCTGTGTTGATCTTTGTTCCTGCGATCCCAAGCTCGGAGATGCTTGACTCGCGTAATCCCACACCTACGAAGTCATCTATGACACCTGACGTGACAAACCCACGACAGCGGCGGCGGCTGTGTGCTTGGTCCTGGCGGGCTGCTTCGATGACAAGCAGGACCATCTTCTCCTCTACTTCCGGCTGGTCGCGTGGGGGCTGCTGGCTTTGATTGAATAATGGCGGCGGTTCTTGGATTTCTCTCACACCAAGACGAAGATCTGTCTGATACTTGTCCCCATCGATCTGGTGGAAGTGTCGTGTTCTGGAAGGCTCCGACGGCGCTCCATTGGGCGATTTATTCCTAGAGATTGCTGGATCGGGTGGTATTCAGTCGTGCGTACCGTGTTTTTCTCTGACCGTTTGGTTTCAGAGGGGAGCGCTTCGAAGCTCTGCTGGCTGTTAATATCATGGGGCACGTTTTCGTTCCGTGGTGCTGGCGGAGAATGTCATGGAAGCCGAGATCTGAGGTTTAGCAATGATGGTTCAAATCTTCGTGGCGATGAGGAATTGGCTTGGTGATTTGTCACTTGGAGCAGCAGCATGCGAGTGGGGGCGGCTGTACAGGAGAAGTTCAAAGTCTTACCTTTCAGGGTGAAAATCCAAGGTCTGGCCTTAATTGGTTGTGCCTGGCAATGTACTTGTTGAAGACATTATTTTGAGAGCGAGGATATTTCTTCAGGGTGAAAACCTAAGATCCATGATCGGGCGACAACGGCGCTTGTGCACTGTTACCTTCTTGGAGGCATCGCTTTTGGAGAAGCTGAACTTATGGTACTGTCTTGGTGGTGTTAGTACTGCTATTCCAAAGAATAGATCACTGTAGCGGGACTTTTCTTTTCTGTAATTCTTCTTTCTTTTTTGGCTGTGTGCATCCGTAATGCCGCTAGGGCAGTGCGTTGTTGCAGAGGCTGGGTGTAACTGATATCTCCGTGATATTAATATATGTTTTTTTTCTAAAAAATGTATATCATGTCACTAGTAGAGAACCCACTTCTAGTACCGGTTGTAGATGGCCTTTAGTACCGGTTGCACAACCGGTACTAAAGGGTCGGCACTAAAGGGGTAACCCTTTAGTACGGTACCAAAATAAAAACCGGTACTAAAGGGTCTCCACGTGGGCGCACAGGCGAGCGCAAACCTGAGGACCTTCAGTCCCGGTTTGTAATACAAACCGGGACAAAAGGTTCACGCTTTTATTGCTTATATTTTCAGGGGGGTTTTGGTTTTTTTCTTTTCGATTATTTTTCGGGGTTTAGGGTTTCTGTTTTTGTCCTTTTCGCTCATTTTTCAGGGTTTCGGAGGAGATCGCGTATAAAGTCCCGGCTCGCGAACCGGGACAGTACAAGCGAGACTAAAGGGCAAACCGGGACGTTCGTGCATATATATAAGATAACTTGTCTTACGATCGAGCATATACAAATATATACAATTTTGATAGTTACATGGAGATCACAATTACCGGGACTAGAGCCCGTCTATTCGATTACACGACTGGGGATCATCAGTAGGGCCTATTCACACTAAATTCTCCGTTGTTGTCTATCATCTCTGTCATCAAAAATCCCGCCAGTTCCTCTGCAATTCCTATTACGCGTTGCTCTGGTAGGTGTTCTTCCCGCGTTCTGTCGAACTATATAAGAAAAGAATATCAATATGAACATCAATCATGATAACAAAAAGTGACGGTACTAAAATAATGTTGTGAATGTATTGCTTACGTCGTTGTGCTCAGTGGTAAACGTGCGAATGAACTCGCAAACGTAGTATCCACATAGATTCGTCCCCGGTGGCTGCCTCGTGCACTTTACGAGAATAGAATTCAATCAAAATAATAATCTAGCATCATAATTGTATTGAAACTATAATTAAAGAGATGCACGGACATATCTCGTACTACTTACCTTGACCATAGTAAACTTCAGCTTCTCAGTAAAGGAACCCTGCACCACACGCCTGAACTCTTTCCAAACCCTGCCGGTAAAGAAAATTAATTAATTAATGAGTTATTCATTACCTGATATCTCATGAAATCAACGAAAGAGACCGATATAGCTCGAAAATTACCTCTGGAGCAAGACCTGCATGTTGCTAATCCCTGTCAGGTCTCTGTTTAATGGGTCCATGACTTCAACTAATCCCTTATCAATTTGAATGTCTAGCAGAACATAGTGAAACCTGCACACGTTTATATACGTTAGTAACTCATCAGTTACACTTAACATCGAGTAAGCAAAATGTGTAGAACAGAGTAAGACCCTCACGAGAAGTTGTAAGGAAACAGTATGTGGTCACAGAAATGTTGCTCCGTTAGGAATCTTAGAAGGTTATGCGCCGTGTCCTTGGGTTTGTTCGTTAGCGAATGTATATGTATTTTATCTGGGTCAATGAACCCAACATTATAGATCTTTTTTCTTTTACATTCCTGCATCCTCATTCTGCATAATAGAGTACAGAAGGATATAATGAGGATAATTACATGCAATGAACTGAACTACTGAAAAACTGAACAACTTATATGTAGACAATGAATTCAACAACTTACAGACAATAGCAACTGATGAGAGATTTGTCGAGGGCGTCGAAATTGTATAACTGCCAGAGTTCTGGAAACTCAACATGGACCTCTTCGGGTCGGAAGAAGTACTCAGGTGGGACTTTCGCCACGATCATTATTCTGCCCGAGTCTGCCGCTCGCAAGTACCAGTCATGCAAATTCCGCATATGTGTTGGCAGTTGTGTGAACTTCTCTTCGCTGACAAAAGGCTTCCCTAGGACATATTTAGTGACAACATCAGCCTTGGGTAAATTGTCGTCCTGGGAACCTATCAATTCAGCAACAGTCACACCCATAGAGGCCGCCAACTTCGCAGCTTCTTCCATATCCTGCTGCAGCACCAGCTGGGGAACGTTTTCGGATAACACCATGAGGGATGGGATCGATTGTTTGGCCTGTTCCCCGAGCTGGGGAACGTCCCTTCTGTTCCCGCTTGCACTAACACCTGATGTGCTCCCGCTTGCTCTTTTACTAGATTTTCTCTTCAGCACTCTTGGGAGGGGCGACATTTGTCGTTTTGGGCTGCTGCGTCGGTTAGTACTCATCGACGTAGCACGCTTCCGCTTATTGTCCTTAGCGGGCAAAGGCGGCGGCGAAGACGGTCGACCCAAGTCCTGGGAACCTAGCAATTCAGCAACAGTCACACCCATAGAGGCCGCCAACTTCGCAGCTTCTTCCATATCCTGCTGCAGCACCAGCTGGGGAACGTTTTCAGATAACACCATGAGGGATGGGATCGATTGTTTGGCCTGTTCCCCGAGCTGGGGAACGTCCCTTCTGTTCTCGCTTGCACTAACACCTGATGTGCTCCCGCTTGCTCTTTTACCCAAGTCCGGCGGCGGCGAAGACGGTCGACCCAAGTCGGCGGCGGCGAAGACGGTCGACCACCCAAGTCCGGCGGCGGCGAAGTTGGTCGACCACCCAAGTCCGGCGGCGGCGAAGACGGTCGACCACCCAAGTCTGGCGGCGGCGAAGACGGTCGACCACCCAAGTCCGGCGGCGGAGATCGAGATGGACTCGCGCTGTGGTAGTCGTAGTCATGGGGTGTTGACCTGCTTCTTGGAGGTGATGGAGGTTTAGTTGACCTGCGACGACTCGAAGGCGGTGTTGTCCTTGGCGTCGACCCTGGAAACTTGATGTAGTTCTTGTCCCATAGAATCGTATCACCCACAACTTCTCCGAGTGTCCTCTCATCTCCAGGTCCAGGGATGTCAAGCACCATAGCATGAGACCCCGGTACGATTTCATCCACCACGACTTTAGCATAGCCAGCTGAAATCTCACGGTCTTGCCAGCGTGTGTCAGGTGGACAAGGTAAAGCATATCCGATCGCCACCTTCATGGATATGTTCTTCAATTGCTGATGGAGCTCACCGGCTTCGTTAAGGGTTCACCGGCTTCTCCATCATCGGAGCTATCGCCTTCTCCATCATCGGAGCCGTCGACTTCCTCACTTTGGTCGACCTCCATTCCATCCCCGGAGGGGTTCAGATACGACGACGGAGATCCTGGATCAGCAGCTGGGGCGTCGTTGATTATATTCTCGAGAATTTCTTCCTGTATTAGGTCTCTGCGGGTGCGGGTTGGACTAGGTGGATCCATAGTTTCTGCAAAATGCACACAATATTATTTCAAAATGCATCAAATTAAATGAGTATCAATTGTTATAAATTATTACTACAAATCAATTACTAAAAATTACTTAGTCCTAGAATTTAAATGAATTATTTAAATGAATTATCATACCTTACAACATAAAATGGTTTTCATTACACAAATGGTTTTATTTAAATAATTACTAACAGTACTAACATATTAAGAACAACATTATGTAGTGATCTACAGTAGCTAACCATTTCACAAACAAGAATAGCAACAATTTCATAAAGGACCAAATATTTATTTTATCACTATTAATAGGCAGAAAACACCATTTTTAGAGTTTATTAAGTCCAGGGTGTTCTGTTCATCAACAAGGTATGCAAAGATAGGTTTATGTTCTATGTAAATATTTTAAACTAATGCAATTGGATTTAGTCCAAAATCTTATTCACAGAAAATTAATTAAATGCCAGAAAACCCCACTGGTCTAAACTACCAACACATGCCATTTCAAAACTATGTATCACAAACATATGAGGCTAATTTCTACAGAAAGCTATACTCACAGGCATTCCAGAACAATTGGATTTACAAATTTTGGATACATATTTCTCAAGTTAAAAAATAGTTCTTGATTTATACCAATGGCAGTACAGTAATTATCAAGCACACACAAATTAATATTTTTAAGATTTGCAAATTGGAAGTGGTTCTAAACTCATTCATTTATCACTGCGATTTTTAGTTTGCACAATACTGCAGTTTAACTATTTTATTTTGAATTAAAGTTACAGCACAGAAACAGAATTATAAAGCCCTATTTTCAAATTTCGGGTTAATCAAAGATTGCTCGAATCCGCGCGTTTCTGGATGATTCGAACGCGCTGCAACGTATAGGAGGTTGCAGGGAACCATTTGGTAGCGGCGCCGCCCAATTTGGGTCGCCGGAGCAAGCCGGCGACGATGTTTGGCGGCGGCCGACGACGGGCAACGCGGCGGCGGAGCTACGGGGCGCAATAAGTGGAATTGAAGGCACTGGAGGATGCAAAATCTCACCCTGAGCATGATGGAGTCGACGACGAGGTCGGGGGAGGTCGTCCGGCGACGGAATCGTGCACGCACGCGGTGGCCGGAGTTGGGGGAGGGGCCGCGATTCGCCGGATTCCGGCCTTCCTTCCACGACCGACTCGGTGGAGAAGGAGAGGAGGCGCCGGCGACGGGCAGCGGCCGTGTCGAAGACGGCAGCGGCGTCGGGGACGGCCGCGCTGGCGACGGAAAATTTTGGCAGCGTTTCCTCTGCTCTGCTCTGGTTTGCCCTTCTTCTTCGATGAAAATGGCCAAGTCCCAGATTGGGAACTGCTTAAGTACTGGAGGGACCTTTAGTCCCGGCCCGTGGCTCAAGCCGCGACTAAAGGGCGGTATTTAGTCGCGGTTTGAGGCACGGGCCGGGACTAAAGTGTTTGGGAGGACCTTTCGCGTTCCCGCGCGCAGCACGGGCTTTAGTACCGGTTGGTATGCAAAACCGGTACTAAAGGCCCAAAAATTGCGCGGGTTTTTACTTTTTTTTTAGATCTAGCACAATTTCAAATATTTGAACATTTGAATGAAACAGTTTTTGCATACTTATGAATTTGAGAAAACTTTTTACATGAAAAGTGCTTGAATTTGAATAAGTATTCCAAATACATTTTCTGCTTTATAAAATAATTATTCTAACTCTACAAACTATTAACCATTTTGCCATTTTGAATTAAAAAATGCATTATCTTTTATCTTTTGCATATTTTTGAATCTCACTAAATTTTGAACATGAAAAATGTTTGAATTTAAATAATTAATTCAAAACCATTTTTTGTTTTATAAAATAATGCCGTGGGTAATTTAACAAAGCAACAGTACTGCTACTACATTGCAGAGAGGAAACCACAACTCCAGATAACTCAGCTAGCCAGCGCATTCTATTGCTAACACAAAGTTCAGACTGAACTCTGAAGTACCTACCCAGTACTAAGACGCATACAAATGACAAGGAGATCACTACTACTAAGCCAGCTTCTAGTGAGTCCTATCTCCCGTTCTACGTTACAATTTCACTAGTTCTAAATACTGGATAGAACAAATTAAGGTACAACTTCAAATTACGATACAACACAAGTAAAACAAAGACTCTACCTATCCGCCGTGTTTCCACCCTTGCCCTTTGACGAAGATTCTTCCTTCTTGCCTTTGCCCTTGGACGAAGCTTCAGCCTTCTTGCTCAGTGCTTCAACCCTCCTTTCCTTTGACGATGGCATGAAATCGTCGTCATCATCGCTGTCCACTATCCAGAGACAGGAACGACCGTATGAATCACGGTCAGCTTCAGTTCGGTAGAACGGACTATTCGTAACTTTCTTGTCAAACTTATCTTGAAGCCTGAGCATTTCTGCACGAATTTGGAGCGGGGTCCTATACGGAAACCCATCACGGCATAGCTTCGACCCGAGCAAAGCGAGATGACTCTCAGTGTGCAAAATTTCTTCTATTGGAACTACCCTACCATCTACCTTCAAATTGCTCGAAAGCCTGTCGAGATGCTCGGATGCGGTAATGTGAAACCCGGACACACACTTCTCGCAAGGACCAATGCACACCATGGTTGCGCTCAAGTGAGTACCATGCCTACCTTCAACTGGGTTTTATAGACTACCGGTGGCGGAATTTGGCGGGAAACGGTGGCGGGAAACGGTGGTGGAATTTGGCGGGAAACGGTGGCGGGAAACGAAGGAAACACACGATCCGTACCAGCACCACCACCACTCCCACCTCCTCGGCAATTCATCATTGCGTCACCCTAATCCAGTGGCTGGATTCAACCTACCTGAGGGCTTGTGTTTCCAACAGCGTCGTTGTGTTGTCATTGTTCACCGTCCTACAGGAGGTGGCTCCAATGGCTGGCCGGTGAACAAGGACGAACACAATAATGCCAGGGAACATGCCAGTAGGTAGGCTAAATCCAGCCATTGGATTCGGTGGCGAAGGTAGATGAGCGGCCGGTGAACAAGGACGAACACAATAAAACCATAATACATAGCTCGGGTCTATTTTTATTGATTTGGGGAGGTGGGGATTTGGGGAGGTGAGGATTTGGGGATTCACCTAGCTAGGGAACCCGAATGTTTTGTGTTTGAGCGCCACTTCGATCCAAGCAGCGGTAAGACGTCTCTGATGATCTACAACCGTCGGGCAAGAGATCGCTGATGATCTGCAACCGTTTTGAACGGTCGCAGGTCATCAGCGACCTCCTGCCGCTGGTTGCCCAAAGATGCCCAAAACCTAGCTAGGGAATCCGAATGTCTTGTGTTTGAGCTGGTTAAGCTGGAATGAGTGAGTACCTGTCTGGGAGGTGGAGTATTTATAGGCAGAAGTTGGAATGAGTGTGGATAAGGTGGGAGTGGTGGTGGTGGTGGGAGTGCTGATCCAACAGCTCACAAGCCCTCAAAAGAAACACACCCCGGATCCAACGGCTCACAAGCGCTCGAAAGAAACACATGATCCGTGTGATTCTTTAGTCCCGGTTGGTGTTACCAACCGGGACTGGTTCTAAAAATCCAACAGCTCACAAGCGCTCAAAAGAAACACACCGCAGATCCAACGGCTCAGAAGCGCACGAAAGAAACACACGATCCGTACTGTCCAACGATGGTTCCGGCTAGGGCCACAGAGGGTGCAGAGAGAGCCGGCCCCCGAGGAGGTGGTACGTCGCCGTATCAGGGAGGAGGACGAGCACGTCCGTCGCTACATGCATTTGTTGGAGATTCAGACCAACAGGCGCTGGTCGATACTTCAGAGGGATCCTTATCACATCAGCTATGACCCCGTGATGGTTCCGGCTCTTTGGAGGCAGAGCGCCCGCGGCTCAGCACCGCGCGGCTTAGGACCCGGTCAAAGTTAGTTTGAGTACCTATGTTCAGTACTGTGTGTGTTCACTTCAGCATCTTCTTTTTCACATCTTTTCGGAGCCACCGTAGGGCTGTATGACGGTGAAACCTTGTGTTTTGTTCTATCTACAAAATACTCCAGTTCATTGACCGAATACAAAGCATTCAGATTCCCATCATACGTCCAACAGTGCATTTGATATCTCTTCTGAGTTTTCAGAACACAGTTACATAAAAGGTTTAATACATTATTACACATCACCAATAACATCCCTATGTATTGTTCACTTCTACTCACGAACCGAGACTAAAGAAGCACACGGATCGTGTGTTTCTTTAAAGCGCTTGTGAACCGTTGGATCAGGGGTGAGCCCGACTTTAGTCCCGGTTGGTGTTACCAACCGGGACTAAAGAAGCACACGGATCGTGTGTTTCTTTCTAGCGCTTGTGAGACGTTGGATCAGAGGTGTGTTTCTTTTGAGGGATTGTGAGCTGTTGGATGAGTAGTATCACGACCACTTCGTGACCCACATGACCCGGTTGTTGTTACCAACCGGGACTAAAGAAGCACACGTATCCTATATATAGCCCCCCTCCCGGACATGTTCAGCACTCAGTGTCTACTCATTGTAGTTCATTTTGGCAGCACACGGGTAGCAGAGAGCACTCAGTGAAGGCTGAAGGTGAACCCTCCCCTCGGTGGAGGCATCTTTGGGCAACCAGCGGCAAGACGTCTGTGATGATCTGCGACCGTTCCAAACGGTTGCAGATCATCACAGATGTCTTGCTGGACGGTTGTCGATCATCAGAGATGTCTTTCGAGCGCTTGTTCCGGGAACCCTCCCCTCGGTCGGATCCAAGCAGCGGCAAGACGTCTCTGATGATCTGCGACCGTTCCAAACGGTTGCAGATCATCAGAGATGTCTTGCCGGACGGTTGTAGTTCTTTTGATATGCAGGCACTCACGAGCCACCGTTGGGCTGTATGCAGGGGAAACCGTGTGTTCTGTTCTATATATCTGCATAATCCTTCAGTTCATCGACCGAACAATATCATTCGGTTCCGGGAACCCTCCCCTCGGTCGGATCCAAGCAGCGGCAAGGTTCTTTGATGATTAGCAACATTCCCAAAACTTGTTTCGACGGTTGCAGATCATCAAAGAAGTCTTGCCGCTGTTTGGATCGAAGGCCGATTTGCCGTCTCACGACCACGCGATGATTTGCCGATTTGCCGGTCAGAGTGGCCACTGGAGAAGGTAGGCAGGGGAAACCGTATGTTTTGTTCTATCACTTGGAGAATGCAGAGATTGTGTTGGTAAAACTGCAGCTGATTGAAGCTTCTTACACATGCTCCTTACATAATGGTTTAATACATTATTACACATCACCAACATCACCAACTATTGTTTATGTTTTCTTCTGAGCCGTAGCCATGGAGAATCTTCATCATTTAACATGATGCTTGGGTCAGTTTTCACTGTGAAGGGCGGAATTTCATGAAACTTATTATAATCTTCAGACTATGTGGCACTTTGGCTCATCGGACGATGTATTCTTTTGTTTATCTTTTATTTTTTTCGGTTTGGTGGACATGTCCTTCACATAGGAAACCTGAGCCACACCATTGGCTAGGACGAATGGTTCGGTGTGGTACCCAAGATTCTTGAGATCCACTGTTGAAGAAGGATGGTGGGAACAACAACTCGAAGAAGGATGGCGGGAACAACAAATCGAAGCTGCCAGACATTGGACCACATCAATTTGTAACCCTGATAGACTTTCTCGAGCAAAAGTTAGTGATATTATTCGTAATATATTATGGTTAAATAAAAATGGACCCGAGCTATGTATTATGGTTTAATACATTAAATTGACGAATTTCATTACTACACATCACATAAAGGTTTAATACATTGATTTACATATGTTAAGTGCTGAATTTAAATAATAAAGTTGCTAACCTTTCAAAACGATGGATTTAGGGGTTACCACCAAACTATATATGTTAATTCTTGAATTTAAATAATAATTCTTTTTTGCCTTTTCTATTTAATATTGAATAATTCGTATCTACAAATCCGTAAATTGTCTAAAATAGTTACGGGGGAGTGTACCTTCTCTGTACCCTATAGTTACCCGTACTGTAGCAAATGGCCCTCTGTTCTCTGATCCGTCGCGAAAACACAACTTCCAAAGCGCGCGGGAGGCAAACGGTTCGTCCTTTTAGTCCCGGGCCGTACTACGACCCGGGACTAAAAGGTTTCTCGCGCCAGGCGAATGGTTGCGGAACACTTTTAGTCCCGGGCCGTATTACGACCCGGGACTAAAAGGTTTCTCGCGCACACTTTTAGTCCCGGTCCGTATTACGACCCGGGACTAATGCCCCATTTAGTACCGATTTTTGTTGCAACCGGTACTAAAGTGGCGCACCAATGCCTCTGTTTCTACTAGTGTGTAGTACGGGGCTTATTCGTGCAACGACGTGGTGAAGTTGTTTCCAGAACATTTGGGTTGCACTAATTCCCGATGCCTACCGTGCCTATAGCATTAGCAAGGCTTGTTGGCTTCTGGTCTGTTGTTTGTACGCTACCCGTACGATGAACTAGTAGCTTCCAGACACTGCAAATAGTTGAGTATGTGGAACGATTCCTTGCTGTATTCTATATAGTGTGTGAAGGACTATAATTATACCGATCAAGCATTGTTTGGTTAAGTGAAAGTAGTAAAGTTGTCTTGCGAAAATCCAACTTTTTTCGGCATAGGGGATAAGTGATTTTTTTTTTTACAAGTGAGTCATTGGATCGCCCAACTGATTACTAGGTCGGGCTAGAACATGGCCGCCGTCCTAGGGTAGAGGAGCTTCCTATGTGACGCGTTTAGCATCAAATAGGCAGCACGCTTATACCCCTGACATCCGCGCTCTTTGTCTCGTTCAGATGCTAGATAAAACTCTCAAAATTGATATTAGACAAGTAATTCATGAAATAGGAAGCGACCGGCCAGCTAGTCTGCTTCTGCTAACGGCAGCGCCGTGGAGGAGGAAGGGCGAGGCGGCGGCGAGGAGGGATGGAGACATCGGGGGGAGAGGCTGGTGGAGGCGCACAGAAGGTTCTAGCAGAAGAGGAGGGTTTTGCTCGGCTGCTTCGTTCAGCGGGGAGCAGATGAGGGAAGTTCTCTTATCTGCTTTCCCTTCGCTGGAGCAAGACGACAACACAACGGATGGGTTGTTTATTCCAGATTGTTCCGCGAAGGTTTAACGGGCCGTGCACTTTCTAATTGGGTTGTTGGTCATTTGACTACTAGGTCAGGCCAGAACAAGGCAATCGTCATAGGAGAGCTCCTCTACGATGCATTTAGCGTCAAATAGGCAGCACGCGCATACCCCCTGACCTTTGTGGGCTGGCCATTTAATCTATTTTAACAGTTTCTCAGTCCAGCGCATGCTCTTCCATGCACTCGTTATTTCTCGAAAAGAAACCTCGTTTCTTTCTCGGCTTTTATTCTCGGTTGTTCACTTGCTAGTTGCTCTTCCAAGTTTAACGTCGATGCAGCCATGGCAAAGACGGGGCCGGGTGGTGCTGTAGGTGTCATCTGCAGGAGCGAAACTGGGGAGTTCCTCGGCGCCTCGACGCTGTCTATTAGCGGAGTTACAGATCCCACAGTGATGGAAGCGCTGGCATGTAGGGAGGCTTTGGCGTTGGCCCAAGACCTGCATCTCCAGAAAATCACGGTGGCGACGGATTGCCTCACGGTTGTGAACGACATGGCTAGACCTTTCGAGGGCAGTTACAGCATGGTGCTCCGGGAGATTTCAGCTACGGCGGAGCTCTTGGCTGCAGTTTCGTTTAGGCATGAGAACATGGCTTCGAATTTTTTTTTTTTTTGAACTGTGATGGCTTCGAATTTGGAAGTGCATAGATTAGCTCGTTTTGCTTCTTCAAGTAGTGTGGGACGTCGGGTTTGGCTCCTCCAGCCCCCCGATGGTCTTTGTATCCCTAACATTATTCCAGTTCAATAAAGATTTGTGGTTGTGCTCAAAAAAAAAAAAGCTAGGCTGGGCCGTCTTCAGGAACGGTTCCAGTTCTAAAAAAATAACAAATCAGAGCGGTTCCTGGAAACGGCTCACGGTTGGTACTGCAATTCCCTTGGATTATAGCGCTGGTACCATCGATGACGATGCATGCATGCAGATCCGTGATACCAGTGATCTGCCGATCGGGACGTACTGTAGATGTAACTGCCACTGCGTAGTACAGCAGTAGTAGTACTACTATTTCGGCTTCGATTCGACACGCCAAGAATTGGTGCAGCACTTGTCGCTCGATCGGTACTCAGGATGCAAGCGGACACGGAATCCGCCTGGCCGCTTGGTCCGCGCCGTTTCGATGGGCCAAATGGACTAGCGGATCGGCCGCCCAACTTTGACGGACCTGACGGAAAACGTCCGTCTAGCCGCTCGGCGGATCGGTCATGTCCGTTTCGTCTCGATTCGCATCGAGCAGCTGAGAAATCCCCTGGCGTCTGGCCGCTCGGCGGCGTCGCCGTCCTGCTCCCCAGCCTCCATCGTCCTCGCCTTCTCCGACAGGCAAACTCGCGACCGTCTCCGGTCGCCCCGCTGTGGAGTCGTCCTGCTACCTGGCCTTCCCCGACCGGCAAGCTCGCGGCCGTCTCCGCCCCGACGGCCTGGTGCGGCCTGGTGCTGGATTCCCGCCGCAGCGACGGTGGCCGCCCCTCCCGTCGTCGCCTCTAAGACCGCTGGCGACTCGACTCTTGCCAGGCGCAGCCCGGCGGTGCCGTCTCTGACGCCGCCCGCACACGGCCCCTCCCCACACCGCGCGCGATGGACCCCGCCTCGCGCCCCGCTGCGCGCGCAATGCTGATCCAAGCACCATCCGTGGCAATGGCAGGTACACGAAGATGGGATTCGGATGGTTGAACTCAAGCCATAGATCTGCAATTTTCTTATTTTTGCTGAGGCTGGAATACATGGTAGTTTACATTGAGATTTGTCAGTTTCGTAGTGCATAGTTTTGTCTACATCGTGGTATTTTTTGATTTTTTTTTCCAGCTTTAAATTTAAACTTTTTAAAATTTCAAACTACACACAAAGCTAGTAGCGGCTGGTCCGCTCTGTCCGTTAGAACCGAGCGAATCGTAACTTAGCGGACGCGGCCTCCGCCAAACATGCGATTAGTATTAACGGATCGTGGCGGACGGACACGGACGTCCAGTGGACTGTCCGCCTGCATCCTGAATCGGTACAGTATAATGATCTGACCAACATCATCGTGCACTAGCTATATACTCCCTCCGTTCCAAATTAGATGACTTCCATTTGCCCACATGTGGATGTATCTAGACATGTTACAAGTATAGATACATCCACATTTAGACAAATAGAAGTCATCTAATTTAGAACGGAGGGACTACTACTACAACACCGGTACTGTTTATAGTATAGCTTATGTAGATGGGCACGGATCATGTACAGAAGATACACAGGCAGGCACAGAGAGAGAGACAGTGCCAATCCAAATGGAGAAAATGACCCTAAGTTAGTCTGATCTTTTTTATAACCATGCAGGAGCAGTGCATGTATTAATATAGAGAGAAAATAAGGGAGCCAAAGAAATGGCCAAAGTCTTACAAAAGCGGCACCATGCCGAAAGAAAGAGTAAAAATAATTATAAAAATTTACACACGACCTAAAATGGCTTAAGCGACCAAAGCAACAGAGAAAGAACAGAAGCAACTACACACGTCGCACACCCCTAACCAAAAAGCCAACAACTGAGAAGTTATCCAAAATCCAAGCGACCTGCACTAGCTAAAACCCACTGTCTAGCCTCGCTCTTGATATGCTCTATGAGTATATTGGTGGGCTTGATAAATTTGTCAAATGCTCTTCTGTTCCTTTCTCTCCAAACCTCCCAAGTGACCAGGATGATCAACGAGTCCAACTTCCGTCTATCCTTTCCAGTGATCGAACTCCTGGTTTGCACCCACCATTCTTTTAGGTTGTGTTAAACAGAAGGTGCAAACCTATGCAGATTTGCCCAACTAGGAATATGTCCCCAAATAATATTGACAGTCACACATCCCATGAAAAGATGTTGGGCATTTTCTCAACTTTTTCCGCAAAAGGAACATTTTGCAGGGTGAGGTAATCCCTTTTTTCCAATCTATCTGCACCCAAAAGCCACATCGCCAACTTACATTTAGTCGGCACCCAAGCTTTCCAAATAGCCTCGGCCAGATCGCAGGTGATATTGGCTTTGAAGTGCGTCTGATAAACCGATCTAGTAGAAAAAAACTCCTTTTGGATCCCACGACCACTCCCATTTATCATCAGTGAGAGGTGAAAGGTTTACTCCATGGCATTCCTCCCAAATGGCAAGAGTTTGCATGAAAGTGTTAATTGTTATCGGCTTTCTTATATCCTGTATCCATGCCCCATTGTTGAGAGCTTGGGCCACAGTTCTCTTCGCTTTAATAGGGTTGATGATCTCATAAACATTTGGTGCAATGTCATTGATAGTCTTACCATTTATCCATTTGTCAAGCCAGAACATGGTTCTCTCCCTGTTACCTAGTACAACCTTTGCATCAGTGATTAAAATCGCCGTAATGTCCTCATCCTCCGGCGTGGCCAAATCACACCATGGCATTTTGTCGTGGTGGTGTCACGGCAGATGCCATAGGATGGCTTAAGTTGGGGCCGATGGACGCTGGTGGAACCGGGGAGGGAAAGCGCGCTAAGGAGCGCACACGGAAGACACAAACACACACACGATCTACCTAGGTTCAGGGCCCTCGTGAGGAGGTAAAACCCCTACTCCTGCCTGTCTGTCTCAGTATATCAGGATATCATGGATACAAAGGTGCTCCTCGAGCTGTATGCTCTCGGCTATGGCGAAGCTCTCAGGGAAGAAGAATCAAGCTGTGAGGGAAAAGATCTCTCAACACCTCTCTCTCTGTCTCTCTCAGTGTAGCTCAATGTCTCGCTCGTCGTCCCCCACGCAGGAAGGCCTGGGGCACCTTATATACTGGTACCCCGGGTCACCGGAGTGGTGTCGTACGACACGCTGTAGCCACGCTCGTCTGCATCAGCAACTCGGTCATGATTGTGTCCTCTGCCACGGACATGACGTGACCTGCCCATGCCTCGCACTCTATTCCCAAGTACGCCCGTGGTCAGCGGTAGGTGTGACCGGTCACCTCGTACCCGTGCCATGACGCCTGCCACGCTCCCGTGTCAGACGGGATGTGACCTCTGCATTGACTTCCAACCGGCATACGGCGCCTCTTCTCTTTAACCCGGCATGGATATGCCGGATTCCCCTTCCTTGGTTATCCTCCCTGCACATAAGAGAAAACACGAAGATACCGACATTCATATGTCGGTCAGTATATGTCGGTTAGCACTGGCATCATACCCCGGCCCCTTCTGGGCCTGGTTATGCCGGTCGATATATGTCGGTTTTCATATGTCGGTTTATATCAACTTCGTACCCCGGCCCCTTCTGGGCCTGGTTATGTCGGTTTTACTGTACCTCGGTCCACTCTTGGACATAAATTATACCACACCTTGACCCTACCTCGGGGTAGACCCCGACACATTTCTTCGCTTGCACTAATTAAGGTTCCATGCCCACCGAGTGTGGAGAGCTTTGCTCAAGATCTCAAGATCCAAAATACCCAGACCACCGACTGATTTCGGTTGACACACCGTGGACCAATTCACTAAGCATTTACCTCCCTCGACCACTTCCACAGAAAAGTGCGTCTAATTCTGTCTATGGCCTTGAAAACCCATGCTGGAGGCTCAAGAGACAGAAGATGAAAAATAGCAATCGCACTCAAGACAGATTGTACCAGGATAAGTCTTCCTCCATGCGTAAGCATATTCGTTCTCCATGACGCTAGTCGGTTTTTTATCTTGTCAGTCAGTGCTTTAAATTCCGCTTTTTTTTTTGTGTCGACATCGGACTAGATTAATTAAGCTACCTGCCCATAATTAACTTGGGAACCAAGCATGCTGAGGCATACATGTAGTAAGTTTCCGATCACTAGCTAGCTACTAGCTGAAGTCCAACTCGATGACACGACCTTGGATGGACGACGACCGGCCGGTAGTCCCGCTGCTTACGTACCGTCCGACGAATTTTATTTCATTTACCAGGAACGTACGTGTACACGTAAATACGTGACAAAAGTTGCAAGTGATACAATCAGGGGCGGGCCCAGGATTTGGGTAGTGGGTATTCAAAAAAAATGACAAAACATTTTTTTCAGGACTGTAGACTGTTTTTCTTTAAAAAATATTGGCTGTTCGTTAGATTTTTACCTTACTTACCTCTAGCTAATGTCGCACATCATAATTTTTATTTAGAAACATGATTAACAATTTGCAGGTTTGGAGACTCAGAAAAAATAAAGGAAGCAAGGGTTATTTTATTTTTTGAAGCAAAGTTACGTTATGTGGGCTGTATGGCTTGTATCCTGATGGATTTGATCTATGGGCCACTATTGTATGGGGCAAGGTGGGGCTGGGTTTGATCAGAGCAATCCTGGGCGCAAGGAGCAGACAAATCGTGCACATATCTGATGTATTAGCTCAGCACTGAAAGTATCTCATATAGAAGCTATATATACAAAATTTCTTAGCAAAAATAATGGGTATTCAACTGAATACCCATGAATTGAGCTGGGCCCGCCCCTGGATACAATGACACGTTTATCACGATCATATCGCTGCGCGCGGAAATGTGGGATATAGCTTTAATTTCTTCTTCAAATGAAGATCGACCGGTTGATGCTAATGCGTACTCCCTCTAAGTGTACATCCAGATTTTGTATTAAGTTTTTAAAAATTTGATCAACTTCATAGAAAAGAGTATCAACATATATGACATCAAATTGATATATTTTGAAACTTCATTTTAAGAAAATATAGTAATACCAATTTAATGTCATAAATGTTGGTACGTTTCCATATAAAGTTAGTCAAACTTATTTGACTTACCACAAAAGGTAGAAGGACAGTTATTCACGGACTGTTCGTTTGCGGCGGCGAACGCGTGTGTGGGGAGTTTGATTTTGTTTGCATTGCATTTTACTACCTCTTGCGTGTGGGAAAAAGAAGTCACGGTGCTTAATTTCTCCAGTTAACAATCCCACTGAATTACACAAGATGTACAGTTTGTTTGGGCATCAACAATAACTGCATGCAATTGATTTTGAACTTAATAAGTCTGACGATGCATATGCATCGTTTATTATGTCCGTATAGCTTAAGGGTGTGGTTGGTTGGAGGACGATAAAATCGCTAATACGCCAAGCATTGCGGTACTGTAAAAGTATTAGATGAGTACACTATAGTGAACAATACCGGCACTGACTATTCCTATGGCTGATTCAGATGGGCACGGATCGTATACAGAAGATATACCCACACTAGGCATGCAGAGGGAGAAACCGTACAAATCGACTGAGACATGGACTCCACCTTCTTGTTTGGAGCTTAGCTAGGCTTGTCCTTGGAATTCAACAAAGCTAGTAATAGCCCATTACATGCGTGTTATCCTATGTAACGTCACACCATGTGAGTTGGTCCTGAGTCAGATCAGTGCGTTCACTGGTTTTGGCTGAGGTGGCAATTGATCGATGGACCGAGGCGACTTGTACGTCGATCGTCAAGGCCTTCTCGGCAGCACGCATGAACGCGCGTGTGGGAGTAAACTATTGGTGTTAGGTCTTCGTACCGGCAGTCGACGTCGACCGACCGATCGAGCCAGATTAATCCAATCCTGCATATATATAATTACCTTGGCGCCCAAGCATGCATGCAGTTTCCGTCACTATAGTTCAAGTCCAACTCGATGACTCGAAGGCTTTGGATGGACGACGACCGGTAGTCCTGGTGCTTACGTACCGCTCCATGATTTTTTCACCCAACACGTACACACAGTTAAAGGAGTTGCAGATGACACGAGTGGTCGCGGTGCATACGTACGTGTGACAGTATGCAAGTGGCCATATATATTTGTGTGCGGTAATGCATGACGTCCCGTTCCTTTGCGGCAACGAACGCGTGTGCAGCGATATTTGCTTGATTGTGTTTACAACTTTGCATTTTTATAGGACCACGCGTGTGTGGGAAAAAAATTCACTTTGTTCTCCGATTAACGATCCCACTGAATTCCACAACAGGTACAATTTTCGTTTATTTTTTCGGGGTAACAACAACTGCATTTTTTTTTCGAAATGTAGATTATAACATTCAACCTCTGCATTAAAGTGATGCACACCGTTTTATAATATTATTTAACATAGCTATATAATAACACATATCGATCAATCTGAAGCCACCTTTCTAGCGACAATTCACAACACCAACAAGCTTGATGACGTGGGTGGTCATGATTGGAGTTGTGTGCCCTGACCTGACACTTACACACGTCATCTACATCCGAAGGCATCACCAATTCTCCCAACAGCAAGCCGGAAGCACGAACCGGTCTAGCAGATCCTCAGCGCGCACCATATGTGCACGCTCTAGAAGCCACCGACGCCAACCCATCTAAACGCAATGACCGTGTCAAGCTTTTGCCCCCCGTCATGCGCGCATCCGTCATCCCGCGTCCGTCGTCGAGCCCCCGCTGCACCATGCCGCCGAAACTCGCCGTCACCAATGCAGCAGATGCGACGCCGCTCAACCTTGGCCACCGCGCGAAAAGCACGTGGAGAGGCCTGCGTCCAGCCACCGAAGGCATACACTTGTCCCTCCAGCCCCGACTAACGACTCCAAAATGATGCCCTCAAGGGGGGAACAACGTAGAAACGTCACCATCATCCAATCTGGGACGCCCGAAACTAGGTTTTACCTCGGAGCACTAAGAGAACGACACCCATGGGTGTTGCCATCGGCGGTTCCAATCAAGGCCGAAACAAGTTTTCGTTGGCACCTATCACCGGTTGGACCACCATCTCCTTCTCGCCGTTGACCGTCATGCCCCACGGCGTGGTTGACCCGCCGGCGGGAAGCCACCGCTACAGGCCAGAGCCGGCATGCTACCACCATCGTCTGGATCGAGTCGCAACACCGGGAAGGTCCATTGACGGTGGAGGAGGCCCCATTGTTGCACTATCGACGCCATGGTCACGCACGTACCGAGCCGGGATGCCTGTTGGAGATCCGCGGCAACCGCAGCCACGCCTAGAGCTGCATGGGTGCTCGCCTAGATTCGATCGCCTCCGGATCACCTCAGTGTATTTGCCACTTTACTTTGAACTTAAATTCTGTTGCCTGGTGTGCATGCTCAGCTTAAATATAACTAGAAGCCAGGTTGATCATGTGCCCGAGCATTCCAGCACCAAGCCTGCATCTGATCCCCAAAGCTTTTTGTTATTCACACTGTGTGGCTATGCTTCAGCTCACACCATCCTCGAGGTAGTACAGTACAGTACGGGCTAGCAAAGGTAGAACAGCTCGATCTTTTCTTTCTGAAACGCGACGTACATGGCGTTGCTCACCTGGCCGGCCCATAAAAGACGGGCAAGCGAGAGCAGAATGGCACCGTACATAACGTAGATATATTTGACTTGACCACGCAGGCTGCCTGGTCACGTCTCACGAACCAAACCACCATCGCTGAAAAGAAAAGTGCTACTAGCAGCAGCAGCTACTGTACGTACGTATCCTACTGTGCCAGTCTCTTCCGTAAGGATAAAAGAAAGCAAGGGAAAAAAAGTAGAAAGTAAGTTGCATGCTACTCCCTCCGTTTTAAATTAGATGACTTTCATTTATCCACATACAGATATATCTATACTTGTAACATGTCTAGATACATCCGCATGTGGACAAATGGAAGTCATCTAATTTGGAACGGGAGGAGTAGCTGCTGAGTCCAGAATCGCAGGCGGCAGGGCTCCTTTTGCTTTTGCTTGCCCCCCCCTTGAGAAAACAACCAAGTCAAAGCGTCCTCGCAATGACCGCAACAGCTCACGAAATCGGATCATCCAATTCAAAAACAGTGCTCCCTAGCTACACCACGTCGATCTAGAGGCAAGAAGCCAAGGAGTGGAGGAAAAGAAGAACAACTATGGAAGCCCTTGAAAAAAAGACTATGCACAATAAACCAGGCAGCTTGTCTTCAGTTCGCTAGGCAGGCAATGCAGTGGCAGCCTGGTACACAACGCTGCTGTGCGTGAGAGGAGGAAGGAAGAAGAAAGACAAGGCAGGCAGGTCAAGTCACCTGTTCAAGTGATCGCATCAGCATGCACACTTGAACATGTTTAACAAAAATGATCTAGCATTATTATGTTTAAAAAGAATAATATATTGGCTAGCCACATCAAAGCACAAATGTTGGTTAGATTATACTAATAGTATATGGAGTGTTATTACAGTATAATTTTCCAAATGCGACACACAGTTCCTTTTTCCAGTAGAACTGAGTTTTTGATCTGATGCTGCGTGCATACCCAGGACCAGGAATCTGCATCCATATCCTAACACCCATGTGCGTTGGACACACAACAAATGCTTTGCCTGTCCTGCCTCAAAGCATACCACTGTCCTCTAGTCGGCCGGTACCATGCTACTACACAATCTCACTGTATCACACACTCACAAGAGACAAAGCAAAGAATCACACTCCCTCTCTCTTCATCGCTGCCCTTGAATTCCACATAGAAGAAACGAAATTACAAACTGAGTAGCGCTACAGCTCAAATCAACATGCACTACTACTCGCGTTGGAAAATGTGAATTCTAAATTCATTTCACCAATGCAACATGCAACCAAGGAAGCGGGAGTTTGGCCTCAAAGCCCCCGAATTCCTCAGTCTTCCCGCCGACATTCTCCAATTCGGAACGAATACCGTACGCCACCCCAAAAATCCACATCAAGAGAGAGCAAGAGAGAGTGTGTGTTTACATATGGTCGCAGAATCCAACACCAAAAGCAGAGGCGAGCAGAGCATCAGAATTCGATGTCAGGGAGCAGAGGGGCATCTTGGGGACTGCACGGCCACCATCGCCGGCCGTCCGAGACTCCGGCGCCGGTGGCGAAAACTTCACCTACATTTGGACGGACGGGCGCCTGCGTTCGTAATGTATTTACTAGTATGCCCCTGTCAGCCACCGCACGAACCCGTAGAACGCGCTGCCGTCCTCGGCCTCGCCCCGCCGCGCCGTCGCTGGCGCCACTCCGCCGTCCATGTCCCACCACCACTCTGCCGTGGCGGCGGCGGTCACGCTCCCGGCGTCGTACCGGCTGCTCCAGCGCCCGCTACTCCAGCGGCTGCTCCACCGGTTGCTCCACCTGCTGCTGGACCGGCCCACGGACCTGAACGACGCGGTCGGCGTCACGGACGACGACGGCTGCAGCCCGCGCTCCGCCGCGGTTGCCAGCTGCTGGCTCGGCTCGCCGGTGATTCGTGCCGTGGTGGCCAGCGGCGGGTTGGCGGCGCAGGGTGGCTTGAGAACGACCTGCAGGTCCTCCTCGACGAGGTACTCCGTGGCGGAGTTGGGGAGGCTCGGTAGCGGGTAGGCGCGGACGGCGGCGGCTCCGTCTGGCGGCGCTGCGGCGACGGTCGCGGAGGAGGACGAGGTGGAGCGGCGGCTGCTGACGCTGCCGAGCTCGATGCGCAGGAGCTCGGGGAGCGGCGGGTACGGGAGCGCGATGGAGGCGCGGCAGAGCGGGCAGGAGGGGTTGGCGCGGAGCCACGGGTCGACGCAGCGCTTGTGGAAGGCGTGGCGGCACGCCGGGAGGAGGCGGAGCTCGTCCTCGCCGCCGAACACGCACTGGCACACGGCGCAGTCCCTGCACGACCTGGGCAGAGCGGCGAGCGAGGACGCCAGCGTGAAGAGCGGCAGCCGCTCGATGAGCCGCTCCCTCTCGGCGGCCGCTTCCTTCCCCTGGTCGGCCGCGGACGCCGCCGCCGCCGGCGCCACCGCGGAGCTGCGGACCGCCACGAGCGGGAGCGGTGGCGCGGAGGATCCCGAGGAGTGGCGGCAGAGGCTGCGGATGAAGTAGTGGATGGAGATGGAGGCCAGGAGCATCACGACCACGATGACGGCGATGATGAGGATGCTCGGCGATATGCCCGCCACGCCCCCGCTTCCGCGCGCGTCGTCCGCCCTCCCTCCTCCTCCCTCCTCCGCCAGGCGCGGCACCATCGGCACCACCACTGGCACCCTCCGCTCCGGCGGCGGCGGAACGGACGTGGAAGACATGAATCAATCTCCCTCGCTCTGCTCTCCCCTCGGGTTGGGCTGCGTCTCTAGAGGTGGTGAAGGCTGAGGAGGAGGAGGCGTGTTGTCCGTGGCTTATAAGTGTGGTTTTGTCAGCACGCGAGGCCCATGGCTGGCTGCTTATCATTTCTGGTACTGCCGGCAGATTTTGCAAAACTACATAGCCAATTAGTGTTGGATTCTTCCCACTTCTAATTAACCATTTTCTTATCATAGTAGTACTCCACTCGTGGGTATCTCAGTACTCGAGTACTAATTTTTCACAATCAGGATTTGTGGGCCATGAAGCCTTGTTTGCCTCCGTTGAGAATTCTTCCTTTTGCTTAATGATAAAAAAATATTTGGAGTCGTATGGAAGGAATTAACGGAAATAGGAATTAATGGATGTTGTGTATTTGCTCACTCCGTTACGAAAGAGAATGAACATAGAGCCAAATCTACTTCAAAAAAATGAATCAACATAATTGATTGGGCCAGCTAAAAAAATCAGTCAAATTCATTGTGAACTGTCCCTAATGATTTTCTATTCATAAAAGCATAAGTTGTCGGATTTTTCTCTTAAATATCGGTTAAATTTCTAAGAGTTAAGATCAACATCAAACATTCCATTTCCAATCCATATCTCTGAGTTTTCCTCATTCTACAATTTGTGGTATTTGTGCCACCTCGCCGCCCTTGAAAGACTCCTGCGGTGATAGAGGAGCAGCGTAAGCGGGAGCGGCATGGACTCGCAGCGTAAACGACTAAGACAATCACCTTGAATTACTCTTAGTTCTTCATAATATTCTTCTTCATCCCATACTAAAACCAAACCACTTAAATCCATCAAATCACCAATTTTAGGCAAGGTTTGCACATTACCGAGTGCGTCTCTAACGCAAATTGCAGCCTTGTGGGAGCACTGTTGATCGAGCTCCTGACTCACCGATGTTAGGGTTCTCGAGAGTGAAGAGGGCAATGGAGGTGAAGGAGTTCCGGATTCATTCTAAAGATTGTCCAAGAAGTCAATTGCAAAGAACAACGAGTTGTATGGGTCTCATGAGTCACGAGGCACTTTCCAGTGTGGAAAGTCGTTTTTTTACCAAAATAATTACGTGACTCAACTTTGTGGATGGATTTGTTATATTTCACAAGATTTTGTACTAAAAATGTATCCATCGACATGTTGGTGTACCCGCCAATGCGGTTACGCCTTAAAACCACTCCAATGTTACTCGTACTTGATTGTTTGAACCTTAACAAAAAAAAAGTTATATTTTGGTAAGCTTGAATGAGTAGTTAGCAATAAATTTCAGTTATTATCGTAAAGAGTGAACTCCACTTTTACCCCATGCTTTTTTCCCCAATTAGTGAAACTTCTACCAAATACCCCATATAGTATACTTTAAACACGGATTTAATATAGTTTAGCATTTTGGGGGTTCTTTTGATTGTATGATTCTAAAAAGATAAGAATAGGAAAACCACAAGATTGAGATTTCATGTGGGGCGAATTCTTACGGGATTCCGAAACACATAAATTCTGCAACTCGTGCATTTGGATGGTGCTAAGAAAATAAAACATAAATTTTGGAGGATTGATGAGAGAGAGAGAGATAGGATGAAAGTGCATTGGGATCTCAAAGGAAAGTAAAAAAATAAGGTTTGAACTCATATTGAGATTCTTATGAAATTGGGGGCATAGGAATGGAAATACTCCATAAAATATTGGTAGGCTCAATCCTATAACCAAAGGGGTTCCATAGGAAAAATTACTTACGATTGAAATCCTTCATTTTTTTTAAACGAAAATCTTACAATCCAAAGAGGCCCTTACATGTTTCCTTAGTGAAAACCAACATGTTAGATGGATGTGGCGTGATTAACTATGTCAAACTCGGGGATATTATTGACGATTCTATCTTTTTTTTTAGGCGCATAACAGTGGGGAAGACCCCCACTGCCACATTTTCTATTTTCCATTCCACAAATTAAATATTTACAAACAGTTCAGAAGTTTAATAAAAGATATTACATATGATCGATCCAAGTTTGTAAACCCTCTCTTAGGCTAGGTTTAACTCTATGCCTAATCATGTCAATCGAGGACATGTAGAACTGAAAACAGGTCTCCTGGTTTCTCCATCAAAAATAATTTTGTTCCTATGATTCCAAATGCTCCAGCATCCTGCCATCATGGTTAAATCAAAAAAAGTGCTATTGAAATGGACTTCGCTTGAATCAGCATATCAATGAGGTTTAGGTCCAGATTCCAATCAGCATCAAGCCGTTCCCAAAACCTCTTCGCAAAACTGCAAGTGAAGAAGAGATGGGACAAGGTTTCCCTAGTGCTGCTGTTGCAGAGCACACAATCAGTAGTTTCCACAAAGAAATTCTTTCTGGCTAGTAGATCTCTTGTATTAAGTCTGTCCTGGATCATGAGCCAAAAGAAAAATTTATGCTTCGGCAAGCAAGGAGATTTCCAAATCCACTTGAAAGGCGGTGGCGCATCTGTTGTCTGTAAAAGAGCATTGTATACTTTCTTTGTTATGTATTTGGAACTGTTCCATGTGACGATTCTATCTAGTCTTGTCTTATCCATCTGCTTCATTCCTCGTCACCGGGATTATATTTTTGTACCTCAATTATCTCCCCACACCTTGTTCGGCGGATCCCTACCCTAAAAAAAAGTGAGTTCAAAGTTTATAAACGGGATAATCTAGAAGAGTTTTAAGTATATAGGGTGAACAGTGTCACAAATACGTATTAAGGGTATGAAAATGGAGCTAAATAGTTACACGTTTGTATTCAAATACTTTTCTCATCAGATTTGTCCACATAGGATGTATTGACTAGTAAATCATGCTCTATGTTACTCCCCACTATAAGCAATATTCTTTAACGCCAGTCGTATACAATTCCAACTGTCGTCACATTTGTCCAGATAGATGGACCGATAATCAGGACTGTGCATGCAAGATCATTGCTATGATCTACTCGTGATTAATCATGTAAATTTTCAGCCTTTTGGAAGAGAAAGAAAGGAATGAGAGCATCTCCAGTCGGATCCCTCAAATCCGGCCCCCAAACTGTCAGCGGACGCGTCCGGACGCGTGTGCGGACAGTGACCGGGCACCCCCTAAAAACATGTTGCTACAACCACACACCTCTAATTTAAGATACCAAATTACTACAAAAACATGCAACGTGCATACGAGTTGCTACTTAATCCTAGCCTAGTCTACTCATCGTCGGACAGGACGATGACCGTTCTAGCGCCGTCGCCGTCGCCGGAGCCGCCCTGTGCCGCAGCTGGAGGAGGGTCCGGAGAAGACCCCTGCTCGTCGGAGTCGGTGTAGAAGGAGCCAGATCCGGAAGATTCTGGCACGTAGATACAGCCTTCACGGAACGCCTCCTCCGCCTGCTTCTGCTTCTCGACGAAGCCGACCCTGTTCTTCATCTGCCCAACGAAGATGCGGTCCGTGGCCTCGGCATTGAGCTGCTCCTCGGCCAAACAGTGCTCCGTCGTCACCCCTGCGCGCTCCTCCGCCCGAACCCGCGTGGCTTCGTCCTCCGCCCGCATCCTTGCCAGCTCCGCCTCCGCCTGCTGATTCCACTCCTCCGCCATCGCGCCCGACTGCGTCCGATTCGATTCGTCCATCTGCCGGAGATACTCCAAACCCGTCATTTCGACGATGTCGGAGCCCTCGCAGAGGATGCCGTAGCCGACGGTTGTCCCCTTCTGCGGACACACGCGATGAGGCGGCCTCCGCTTCGCGGCGGAGCTGCGCCCACTTCTCCGCCGTCATGTTGGCGCATGTGGTGGGTAGGCGGCGAGGCATGGTGGATGAGGTGGAGGAGGAAACTCGGCACCGGTGGATGTGGAGGAGGAGAAGAGAGCGGCGGCGGCGACGGAAGTGCGGTGCGGAGTTTAGGGTTTGCTCCGGCCCTCCACTTATAGTCGGAGGTGGCCGGTACGCCATGAATGCCGGCCGGTGCGCCATGAATGCCGACGCCGGTCAAGCTAGCTTATCCGCTCCGCCAGGCGGTCAAAGCGTGGGACCGCCCTGGCTGCGACTACGGGGCGGGCGCGTCCGGGCGCGCCCGGGCCGCCCCAAGCCCGCCCCAGATATGGGCTGGCTTTGGGATGTGCCGGCCCGCCCGATCGTTTCGGGAGGCTATGGGGGCCTCCGTTGGGTGGCAGTTTTTGGCCCAAACCTTGTCCGGGTGGACCGCCCGGACGTTTGGGGCCGATTTGAGGGAGCAGGTTGGAGATGCTCTGAGATATACATTGAAAGATGTGCGCCTCTCCCCAACTCCAGCTCTCCTCGGAGCCGGACTAGTTGTTGAGCGGGTTGATGATGAGCACGCATCAGACATGAGGATTGGGTTGGCATGCATCACGCATGGTCGCTATCCATGCATGCCTCCAATAGCATGGAGAGTAGCAGTAGCAGGCAGACACTGCAACTGCGAGTGCTCCCTCCATCCATCCGATCTCGGCAGTTCCTGCGCCCTCTCTCACCGCATCTCCAAACCAATGATCGATCCACTACTTGATTGGCCATCCACGAATTTGCCCGTAATTCAGCCAAAGTATAGCGTTTTAGCTCAACCACATGAGGGAACAGAGAACAAATTCGAAAGGGAAAACGAAAACCACGTCGATAAAGGCATCCTCACTCCTCAGTCAGGACTCATCAGCAGCCTTGCGGTTGGAGCAACGCACGCACGCCTGAGCATGACTTGAGCGTACCCAACTCTTCTGACGGCGATCGCCAGTTAGTTACACTCTTTTTATTAATTCTTCCCCAGATTCTGGCCTTCGATTTAAGTAGCACAATTATACCTATCCCGAAAAAGAAGTGAAGAACATACAACAATCTGAAATCATGAAAAAGGCCGGACGCAAGTAATCTAGTATCTAACGAACCATCGGGTTCGATCTCGTTGCACCGGCTTTTGCACATGATGATGAGGCACATAAACGCAATCCTTTCCTTTGACTTAATTTGCTTCTGCTTTCGTTCTCCTCCGATTCTGCAGCTGATTAAGCAGATAAATAGACGAATCAGGCAAAATATTGTTGCCTTGGACACTCACAACCTCTTGAATCTTGATCCGATCGTAATTCTACCATCAGCTAGCTTGGCGCATTAGCAGAGGATGGCTGTAGAAGAGTCAGCACCCGTGCTGTAAACCCTGTCGCATGCTCCCTTACCTGCTAGCAGCAATGGACTGCGGCACAAATGCAGAACAGTGCAAGTTCAGCAGAGTTAATCACCAGGACAGTATTTGCATTCCAAATCTACCCACGCAAGCTGAATGATCCAAGCTCTGGTTCCTCTACTCTCTGGACATTCTGACAGACAACACGGAGCCTCGGACGGCGTGCACGCACGTATCTCAAGGCATGTAACGATGTTACTCTGAACAACATGCCGGCAGAGAGAGTACTACTGTATATATTAGCCTGAATCTGATACGCTTTGCACTAAAGAGATTAATCGGGGGTATAATTTTAAGGCGAAAGGTAATCTCATTATACCGGCTTTAAGAAAGCGAAAGCAGTAGAAAAGCAGGGACAAAATTTGGTTGCTCTAGGTACCGACCATAGACTGTAGATTAGCGAGTATCTTGCGACGAAAATGACAGTAACTTAACCTGGTTTGCAGCACATGGTGGTGGAACCCGAAAGTAAGCTAAGCAAAGAATCGAATCGGAACCTCACGTCAAACTCAAAACATTTTATTGCGCTGCACTGACCAGTGTCACAAGCTAGCGTTGCACAGACAAAAAGAAAAAGCCCAAGTAGCTTTCCTTGCATGATCTTGTTGTATGTTAATACAAAACACCTCTCCCTGTCTTACCTCTGTTCTTTTTCCTTGGCTTCCCTCTCACACAACCCTACAAATGAGTGAGAGGGAGAGGAGCAGCGTAATGAGTAGCCGTGGAGCTCAAAGTTGAAACGTGTCCTTGCTTTATTTTTCTTTTGTTAAGGAAGAAGATGAAGGTGGAAAAAGAGAAGAGAATCAGGTTCTGTTCTACCTTTGTTTAGCATCGGAAATTACGTCTCCAGCCTCTGTTAGTTTCATCGCCTGACCATCAAGTTGATTTACTCTGGTAGCGTTATGCATGGATTTTCGCTAGATAGCAAATCAACATTTCCAGCTTGTCTCCCGCAAAAACGGGACATGTTCAGCGTATGACAGTATGAGTTCTTTTTTACACGTGTAGGAGCATTTCCACTTACGGCCTGCTGATAGCTTCCCCTATAGGTTCACTAGAGGTCCATACATCCCTTCCGACAAACCGAAAATATGTCCGGCAACTTCTTATCCACGCCAAACATTCAAGGCCAGGACGAGGTGCCAGACATGTTAGGACGTAGCCCCATGTACGACCTGGTCCACCCGTCAGCCACTAGTCAGAGAAATTAAATATCTACCTATTGGTTCTCCATGCATCCTCTCTACCTCTATCTTCCTTTGTCTCCATATCAAAATAGAGAGTTTGAGGGTCGCCATTGTGGGCAACCATCCCAATAGAGACGGATATGTGTCCGACATTCACCATAGCGGACACGTTTTCGGGGAGTGACATATACATTTCCAGGGACGTCGGTGGAGATGCTCTAAGCCCTAGCGATAGTAGGAAAACTCCGTTTTCGTCATTGGCCATGCAATGCAAGTTTAGAATTGTAGACATTTTTCACCGCTATAGGACAACTCTTTGGTCTAAATTAGGTGTCTTGCCAAACATTTCTATTGCACTCCACCGGTTAGCTAGTTCTACAGGAAGATCAAACACACTGGAACTGAGACACAGTGCAAGATGCTTCTCAGATTTAATCAGAGCTAACATCTCTTTACTCTCTCAAGGACATTGATATGATATAGAAATTCCCGACTCATTCTAAGCCTAGCTGACTGTTATGGCCCAGGAGACAATAAGAAGTCAAGACAAGAAGGAGGAGGATCTAGAAAGAGAGAGCAAGAACCATCATTGGAGCCGCAATGCTTCACATATTTGAGATAATATGGAAACACATCACACTACAAGAAATATGCTATCCTATGACCTTTTGACAGTGACCCTGAAAATATTGGTCATAGATCAGAAGAACTCGAGATGAAGAGAGTGCATTTTAATTGTCCGGTTGGCCTCAGATTATAGTGCCAAAAGTGAATAAAGAGTGCTTGACACACCAAACACAATCCCTCTTTGCCCCGCATGCTCATCCTACCATCACCGGCCAAGCGACCCTCATCACCTTCCCGCGATACCAATACGCTCGAGGCCAGAACCGCCTGACTTGGTGGCGGTCAAGTGTCAACAATGGTTGTGTCTGCCTGGTCCAGGGGTCCGCTGGGCGCTCCTTCATGGATATCCCTACTACGGGAGCCAGCTGTCCGTCGAGGTCGTGGCTAGAGAGGCCATGACCGCCTCATTCCCCTCTCACGGTGGCTATCGCCGTCGAGGTGGGACCCTTGTATAGATGGACAAAAAATCACATTTGTGAAAATACTCCATTTGTGTGTTCTATGTTTTGTTATTAAAAATGAATAACTATTTTGTACAATTTTCAAAATAACATTGGCAAAATAGGTAATTGAAGGTACAAGGAAAATTAAACCAGGAGATTATCAACATGTGTTGAATAAACCAGCCCAAAAGGAGTTCCTACGAAAACGGTTTGGTTGTTCTTAGTGGATTGCAATGAGATAACCTTACCAAAGGCCCAAAGGGGGCCTGAGTGGCACTAGTGGGATGGAAGGTTTGGTGTATCCCAAATAGATTTGTTTCTGTTTTTTTTTTGTAGCGAATTTGTTTCTGCTGGTAGTCCTTGCGATAGCAGATTTGGCCCAGTACAAGGGCAGCTGTGTTTGCTTATTTTACGGGCTGGAAGATGAATGGGCTTATACCGTGTACCAGGAAACCAGCTCGCCGATTCTCCTCCGCCACGAGCCCGAGGAACCAAGGAACCCACTCGCGAGAGTGTTCCGCTATGAGTCGATGTGGGAGACACATCAGGACCTTCGACCTATGGTTGAACGGACGTGGCAGCTGGATACTTGCGCATCCGTGCAAGACATGGAAAGGAAGCTGAAGGACCTCTCGACATCCCTGACGTCGTGGGGGAAATCCACCTTCGGGCATGTCCGCAAGGAACTAAAAATGCTGAGGCGCGAGCTCGCAGAGAGGCGAGCTGAGGCGAACAGAGTGGGTCCAAGCTACGAAGAGACAAAAATTGTTGAACGTCTCATGGAGCTGCAACACAGAGAGGAAGTGATGTGGCGGCAAAGATCGCGCATTCAGTGGCTTGCCGAGGGTGATCGAAACACTAAGTTTTTTCACCTCCGCGCTAGCAAGTGAAAGAAGAGGAACCGGATTGAGCGTTTGTCACGCCAAGATGGCACAATTACCGAAGATCAGCACGAACTAGGGCTGCTGACAAGGGATTTTTACAGAAACCTGTACACCACGGAGGGGACGTCGGGCATGGAGGAGGTCCTGGACTCAGTACCTCGGTCGGTCACCGATGCAATGAACGAGAGGCTGATCGCTCCGTTCGAGGCCGTGGAGGTGAAATGTGCTCTTTTTCAGATGTATCCTCTGAAGGCACCAGGACCTGACGGTTTTCCAGCACAGTTTTTCCAGAAACATTGGGATGTGTATGGAGATGAAGTTACAAGGGCTGTGCTACGGGTGCTCCATGGTGAGGATAGCCCGGAGGGAATAAACAAGACATTTATAGTCTTGATACCGAAAGTAGCAAGTCCAGTAGAGTTGGGCCAGTTCCGCCCGATCAGTTTGTGCAACGTCATATACAAGATCGCCTCAAAGGTCTTGGCGAATCGATTGAAGGAGATCCTGCCTGAAATCATTTCTGAAGAGCAATCGGCTTTTGTTCCTGGACGGCTGATTACGGACAATATCATCACGGCATATGAATGCCTCCACTTCATGAAACGCAATGGAGCTAAAAACATCAACATTGTGCTTTGAAGCTGGATATGAGGAAGGCCTATGATCGTGTTGAGTGGGATTATCTTTGAGCCATCATGACTCGCATGGGGTTCCACAGGCGCTGGGTGAATCTGATTATGAGTTTAGTCTCATCGGTATCCTTCTCTGTGTTATTCAATGGTGCACCTCTTGATGAATTTCGCCCTTCAAGGGGTTTGCGCCAAGGTGATCCTATATCCCCCTACCTATTTTTACTTGCAGCAGAGGGCCTCTCGGGCCTCTTGAAACAAAGACGTCAATCATCGCATCTTCAGGGTTTAAAGGTGGCCTCCACCGCACCTGCGGTTAACCACCTCTTGCTTGCTGATGATAGCCTGCTGTTTGTGAAAGCTAGTGAAGAGGGAGCCATGGAAGTTAATGATCTCTTGGAGAAATATTGCAACGCATCTGGACAACGGGTAAACTTTGATAATTCCTCGGTGTTCTTGAAAGTGCATGGTTGCCCCCATGTGTGGTTTTGGTAATTAATGACACTCCTTATGGACTAATGTTTACATTGAGATATTCTTATAGATCTTGTCCATTGGAGTTCATGTGTTGGACTCTTGAAGATGGCATGATGACCAATGCTCTATTTAAGGGTTTATATGAAGAATGATCATGTGTAGATGATGAAGTGCAAAGGAGACATGGAGACGGAGCTTAGCGAGGCTTTCCCATAATGGAGTATGGGGGAGCATTTGGAGAAGTCTTCATCAAGCATGTGCTAGCAAGCACAATCAAGAAAGGTGTTCCAACTTGAGAGAGTCAAGATCGTCATCATCGAGCTCAAGTAGAATGCGCAAGGCAAAGGTATGATCTTGATAGGTTTTCTATTTTACCGGTCTCATGTTGTTAGTGGGAGACCGGATTTTAGGATAGACGGCGTACTATCAAGAGAGGTTCTCAAGTGAGTAACTTGATCGCATCTTTTGTGGAGAGCTCATACCTTTGCATACTTGGCATATCATCTTTCTTGGTTCTTATTTGGCTTTTCTCCTTGTTGGGTTTTGGTGCTTGTCGTGATCTTCATGACAAACCCAAGTTCTTCGAAAACGGATTTCTTATTGAAAACTTGTTGCGTTTTCGTGTTGGAAATATTACCGGTCCACCTTCGAGTTAGGGTCCACACCTTCCCATGTGTGGTATCCCCTCTATATTTGTGACCCTTAATATTTCCAACGCAATTGGATTCACCTGTTTTGGAGTTCATACGAGAAAGTTATTGCATTTCAGGTTTTGCAGTTTCACTGTTTTCAGGCCGGAGTCTCCGGTCTTCTGGACCGGAGTCTCCGGTCCTTGGTTTTCCTCGGAGAGTGTTTTCTTGTTCAGCCCCTGGTGGGGGCCGGAGTTTCCGGCCCAAGGGGCCGGAGTTTCTGCCTGAGCTTCTCTCGTCTGTTTGTTGTTCACCTCCTGGTGGGGGCCAGAGTTTCCGCCCCCAAGGGGCCGGAGTTTCCGCCCCATGCCGGAGTATCCGGTCACTTGGACCGGAAACTCCGGTGTGAATCTGGCTGCAACGGCTACTTTTCTGGAAACTCCGGTGTGAATCCGGAGCATTTGTTGCTTTGTTGGAATTTGAGAGTGAAGGATTTGAGCACTTGTGCTCTTGCCTTTTGCATTTGGTGCATCGGTGTGCTCTCCACGAGGATTCGTGGAAGTTGAAAACATGTGGACTTGTTACTCTTGGGTCCTTGGACCCTAGACGCCTTTGTGGTGGTTGGACCCTTGTGTGGTCACTTGAAGCCGTTCGGGAGCCCCCAGTCCATTGTGGGTTGTGCCTCGGATTGTTGTTGAAAGCCGTTCGGGAGTCCCCAATCCCTTTGTGGGTTGTGCCTCGGATTGTTGTTGAAAGGCTCCGGATTCCGCCTCGAAGGAATACCGATAGTGGAAGGTGAACCAAACCTTTGTGGTGCGGTTCATCGGAGAAGAGGGTGAAACCTTTGTGGTTGTTGAACCGTTGTGTCGGTTCACACCTCTCCAACGAGACGTACTCTCTTTCAAGGAGGAACTCGGGAATACATCCTCGTCTCCGCGTGCTTCGGTTATTTCTATACCCGAGCTTTTTACTTATGCACTTTACATTGTGATAGCCTTCGTGCTTGAATTATTCTATTGCTATCACCTTGTTGCTTTTCTTGCTTAGCATAAGTTGTTGGTGCACATAGGTGAGCCTAGTTTATTTAGGTCGTTGGCTTGTTAATTTAAACACCTAGTTTTATTCCGCAATTAGCAAGCCTAAACCAGAAAAGTTTTAATCGCCTATTCACCCCCCCCCTCTAGGCGACATCATTTTCCTTTCAGTTCTTCAGCAAGGGCTGTCCAGACGAGCGTCGGCAAGCAGTAAAGGACATTCTTAACGTCCCTAATGAGACGCTTAATGAGAAATACCTCGGCATGCCTTCTGATGTTGGGAGGTCAAAGAATGGCCCTTTCAAATACCTAAAGGATAGGGTTTGGACAAAAGTTCAAGGATGGTTAGAACAGCTCCTAGCTTCTGGTGGAAAGGAGGTTCTTATTAAAGCAGTGGCACAGGCAATTCCTATTTTCTCTATGTCCTGCTTCAAGTTACCTAGAGGGTTATGTTTGGCTATAAATTCAATGTTGCGCAGCTTTTGGTGGGGCAGCAAGAATGGCAGCCGTAAGACGTGTTGGGTGTCATGGGAAACCATGTGCTCACCAAAATTTGTGGGGGGCATGGGTTTCCGCGACGTCGAGCTTTTCAACCTGGAAATGTTGGCGAAACAAGCGTGGCGCATCCTCCAAAACCCCGCGTCTCTCAGTGCAAATTTTTTGAAAGCACTGTATTTTCCGAATACGGAGTTTCTCGAAGCCACTCTGGGTTCCTCACCGTCGCAAGTTTGGCGTGCCCTGGTGGAAGGCCGAGATGCAATGAAACAAGGCCTAATTCGACGAATTGGTACAGGTCAGGACACAAACGCGTGGAACCATAACTGGTTGCCTCGTGATTTCATGCTTCGACCGGTGGCTTGTGTGAAGGAGAACCCACCGATGATGGTGGCCTCTTTTATTGACAATACGACAGCGACATGGAAAAGTGAGATGTTGGATGAGTTCTTTCTCCCCATGGATGCTGAAGTGATCCGCTCCATTCCCTTAAGCACTCGCAGGATGAGCGATTTCTGGGCTTGGCAATACGAGAAGACTGGCATTCTTACAGTGCGGTCTGTGTACATACTCCTTATCGAGACAAAGAAGAGGAGGGAGGATTGGCTGGAGGGACGACCAGCAGGCTCAAACACAGCTAGGGAGAGCAAGGCGTGGCAGCGGCTGTGGAAGACACAAGTCCCGTCCAAACTGCGTGTATTCCTTTGGCGGCTAGCACAACAGTCTCTGCCGACTGGTGATGTCCGTTTCCACAGGCACATGGCCGAGACCAGCGTGTGCTCTATATGTGGCGGCAACGACTCATGGCGCCATTCCCTGATCAACTGTCTGATCGCTCGGAGCGTGTGGGCATTGGCGGACGAAGGGGTGACTGAACATATGAGTTTGAATGAAGATCCATCGGCGAAACAATGGCTTTTCGCGATGATGGAGACACTGTCCCGTGAGGACTTTGCAAAAGTGACAGTGACTATGTGGACTATCTGGTACGCGAGGCGAAAGATTATTCATGAGGGCGAGTTTCAGAGCCCAATGTCCACACACTTGTTTATCCAGAGGTATCTCGAGGATCTGTCTATTTCAACCACTGACAAGAAGAGCTCGAGAGTTGGGGTGCAGGTGACACACCCCAGGTGGAAACCACCGCGCGCTGGGTGTGCAAAGATCAATGTTGACGCTGCTGTGGCGAAGACATGCACAGGTGGCGCGGTTGGGGCAGTTTGCCGGAGTGAGACGGGCGTCTATTTGGGTGCTTCGCCGCTTACCATTGCAGGCATCTCCGATCCTGCAGTTCTTGAAGCAATCGCTTGTCGGGAGGGTCTCGCACTAGCAAGGGACCTGCTTCTTAGCCGCATTACAGTGGCGACGGACTGCCTAGGAGTGATTAACAACATGCAACAGCCTTTCGCAGGGACATACAACATGGTTCTTGCCGAGGTTAAAGCTGATTCCAAAAGCTTTTAGGAGGCGTTTTTTGTTCATGAGAGTAGATCTTCAAATAAGATGCTCATAGATTAGCACGAGCTAATGTCTCGAGTAGTATTGGACGTCGGGTTTGGCTCCTCCAGCCTCCCGATGGTCTTTGTATCTTAAACAATGTTTTAGTTCAATAAAGTGGTATGGTTGTTCTCAAAAAAAAAAATCAGTGCGCTAAAAATATAAACATTGGCTCGATAATAAAATTCAATGTGTCTAGGTTCTAACTTCTATCCATGGTTAGTAGCACCTTGAAGAGTGGCGATCAACCGAAACAGCAAATGGACTCGGAGCTCCATGGAGCAGTTTATTGTCGAAAATTCGAAAATCAAAATTTCAAGTTTGAAAAAATCTGAAAATAGCAAAATGTAGAAAATGATACATTTTACCAACATGCAAAATATCAACTCAGCTCGGCTACACAAAAATATAAAAAACTGACTTGGAGAGTTCAAATTTTGCACTGTTCACTATTGTCAATTTAAGGTTTTGTCATTTCTAATAAAAGAATATTTCTACTTTATATTTTACACGTTGGTAGAATACAACATTATATACATCCATCTTTTTTTAGATTTTTTGACACTACAAAATATGATTTCGAATTTTCAAAATAAAGAACTCCATGGAGCTTGTCCACAAAACGCTCCACTCGGCGATCAGTTACCATACCCCACTAGTAGTAAGGTATGTTTTTGGCGAGCGTCAATTTGGAGAACAAGCTACATGGATCCTGGTATTTAAAAATTGGCATTTTGACGTTTCAAAAAATTATGGTTTTCGGTATTTGGATATATATGTATATGATTTACATGTCAAGTTTCATCAAAAAGTATTGAGAATTTTGGGTTACACAAACATAACAAATATGTGGCTCTAAAATAAAAAATGTTTCTGATTCCAAATTTATCTTTTCTGTGTAGATCACACGTGATAGTATATTTCGATGAAGTTGTGTCATACATGCCAGGCATGTAAATGTACTCGTTTGAATTATTATTTTCACTTTATTTTTTGAGATTTGAAAATGTGGTTTTAATTTTTTTAGAGGGCTCCAGTGGGATCAGTCACGAAAAGGACTTTTCGTTGTTTCTGTCCTTTTGTCATTTCTTTCTGCATTGTCTATTAATACACATCATGAAGCTCTCAGAATCGAAGTGGAATCCAGTTTGACAACCGGGTGCGGACCAATATTTTGTAGAAGAGAAAGAGCTAACTATGCAAAGTGTTGTCACCATCCAATTTTTTGTGAGTCCGGCATGTTTCCTCATATCAAATCTAGGGAAGTCCCAAGAAAGTTGTCGGGTATTGGAAAGTCAGTTTTACTCCCGAACTCCAGTGCTCCCTCTATTTAATTTTTTTCAAAACAACATTTATAGATTTTAAAATTTTCTGAAAAATAAATTCTCCGTGTATTCAATATGGCCTCCTACAATTATGCAAATCAAAATGCAAAATTCTTTTTATTATGAGGCTACTAAAAATGACAAAACATTTTATATTTATTTATGGACAAGACTATACAGCGGCGCCGCTCATTTGTCTTAGCGAGCGGTGGCCCTAATCAGCCCACCAAACACTAGTACTACTCAATTTGGCTTGACAAAGCAGGTTCAAACAGAAAAGTCTACGTCTTCGTAGCACGTGATTCTTTTCCGTGGCTGCCAGCCTGCCACTGCATGCAAATGCATGCGTAGAAAATTAATAATAGATTCCATTGAATTCAAATTTTTAAACAGTTTTATCTCTCAAATCATTCACTGGATTTATGATCCGATTTCACTGTTGGCTTCCTCGCGCTCAGATCTTCCAAACGAAATCCCATGTCGATATATTTCATCAACTTTATTTTGTCATCAATAATTACCGGATTGTTGTCGCGTACTTATCAGATTATAAACTATTTAGTAACCGGATTAAAAAAATAAGGACCATTCACTCGGCATTATGCAAAATTTAGTTACCAATTATCTAGTTGATATTACATGTTTGCTATTGCTTGTTTGCTTGTTTGGTGTATTGTTTTTGGTTTCTAAATTAACCCTAGTGTGACTACTAGATCAATCTAGTGTCATTATTTGACTATTGCACATATAACATACCAGATTTCAGATTATTATGTCACAAATCATCAGGTTATTATAGGTATGATACTAGATTTTCCATACCAAAAATTTCAACCCATAGTAGCACTGAAGCAAAGCAGATACCAGATTATCTGGTCACGGTTAGGTTATTATTGGCCAGCTACTAGATTAATTAGCCATAATTATTAGGTTGTCCTAGTAGCAGCTTCTAGATTAATTAGGGGTTGTCCCAACAGAAACTACCAGATTAATTAGTCACATTTCTCATAGATTATCTCGGTGGCAGCTACCAAATTAATTAGTCACATTTATCAGATTATTTAAGTGACGGCTACCAGCTTAATTGGTCACATTTATCAGAGATTATCTCGGTGGCATCTACCAAATTAATTAGTCACATTTATCAGATTATTTAAGTGATTGCTACCAGATTAATTAGTCATGGCTACCAGAATAATTAGTCACATTTATCAGGTTATCTCTATCACCAAACAAACACCGCGTGGATTATCTTAGTTCGAGTTACCGAATTAATTAGCTGTGGTCATCAGATTAATTAACCTCGGCCACCAGATTAATGTGGGATATTTCATTTTCTACAAAGATGCTAGAAAAACACTTCACGATTATCCAAGTTTATTCAGTCACCAATTTAATTAGGAGCGGTCATCAGATTAATTACTTGTGGTAACCAAGTATCGGAATCATCAAGCTGGTGTCGCATATGCATATGCAAGTACACGAGCTAAGCAAGCTTCGTAGCAGCTGGATCATAGGAGTTTGGCACAGCTAACTAGATAGGGGTGTGGTACTCGTGCGGTCGTTGATTGCCTGCTCGCATGGAAGAAATAGGTATGGGAGAGGGCATCGCAACCGAGGCTAGCAGACCAGCCGTAGGGATTATCGGCGAGAGCAAGGGTGAGCATGCTGACATGCTGCCATGCGGGGATACGGACATGACGCAGTGCGGCTGCTGCCTGTTGGCGCAAGGAACCAGGTCGCTGAGCGAGGCGCCAAGGTCGGAGCACTATAGGCAGAGGAGGCAATTGACAAGGCCTTCCGCGAGGAGCTCTCCAAGACATACACGCGACGAAGAAGACGACCTGGTCGGCAGCGCATAGCAGGACCACGATCCACAGAACCTCACCTTGCCTATGGAGCTCATCCGCCAGTAAGTTCAGCGCACGGACCTGCGCCAGCGATTACGACGACGTGGAGGAGGCTACGGCAACGAACGCGCCAACATCGGAGCCCATCAGCATCGGCTCCGTGTCCAGCACTAACCGCGCCGGCTGCATGGTCGCCGAGCCGCGCCTCGACGGCGGCGACCGCACCACGTCCTGAAGCCGAGCGTCAGACCGCCCCACCACCGCCGCGCCCAGCAGTCGCGTCTCCAGCTCCCGTCCCCTTCCTGACGAGGTCCTTGCCTTCGAGACGGCTCCCCGCGACTTCATGGCGTGATTCTTCTCTCCCTCAGCGGCCATGACCTCCCAACGCGAGGCTACTCCCCGCGGCGGCCTCGTCCTCTCGGTGCCCACCCATGATAGCGGCCGACCGCCGAGTCGTCCTGGAGGAAGCTCGACTAGGGAGAGGAGGAAGAGGAACGAATGTGTGCTGACGCGGACGGACGAGAGGATAAGGTTAGGTGGTTGGGTGATTAAATGAGAGAGGAGATTAAAATTGGACCGTTCGCCTGTGCGCCGCTAGAAGAGACCCGCCAGCGGCGCCTCTCTTTAGATTTCCGGTTTATATTTTGGAAAAGAAAAATTGAGAAGGAGGAACTCATATAGTATTGATCCGAGATAACTATACACCATCATGAGCAGCCAGCTCTTGTATAGCGGCATGGATAAGCTGAGACCGCACATTGCTCAAGCCTGTCCGTCTAGCTAAAGCAGCAAGATCCTGCGCTACAGCATTGATGTTTCTTCCTATTTTCACCACTTTACAATCAGGAATCAAAGCATTCACTGCAGCAGTGTCTCTGTACACTGCCCAGGACTTAGACCTGTTAATTGACGCCTGGTTTACACTCAACACAAGTTGTGACACAATCGGTTTCAAGGGTAGTAGGCTTCAGGTCGTGGTCGATCGCTAGCCTGAAACCTTCCAGGATGGCAACGGCTTAAGCTTCCTCTGCATCATGGCATCTACCAATGACCCAATTAGCTGCAGCAAGGATCATTAACATGTGGTTTCTCGCCACCACACCAACAGCCGCTTCGCCGGACTCGAAACAGAACGACCAGTCAACGTATTTTAGGAGCCCCAATCTCCGGAGCCCGCCACACAGTGCATTCATTCAGGCATGATCTGCAGTGGTTTGAGATAACAAGAGGTCGTTAGAGCATCTCCACCGGCATCCTCCAAATCGGTGTCCGACACCCTCAATTGAGACCTAATTGGGAAGTGTCGGACACATGTCCGTCCAAGATTTCCCGCCCACAGCGGCGCCGCCAAAAGGCCCGCCCTCCAACGGCGAGCAACGGATCGAACACCTTGCGGGCGGCAACTTGTCTCGGCCGCGGCATTCGAAGTAATTAAAAACGATACAAATTAAACTAAAACGATGCAAGTTACAAATTTAAACTAAAACGATGCAAACTTAAGCTAAAATGATAGAAATTTAAACTAAAACGATAGCTAAATTCCAATCTAAACGTCGCCGCTCGGGCCAGCCTCGTCGTCGTGCGCGGCCTTCTGGCTCTGGGCTAAGCGCGAGCGCACACGCCTCTCCCGCCGGAGCGCACTCGCCACCCGGCGCATGAAATCCCTGTCTGACGCCCGTCGCTCGGCATCCCTCTCTGCCGCCGCCGCTGCCCTCGCTTGCGCCTGCCTCGCCAGCCGCAGCTGGTTCAGCTCCTCGTGGGCCTCCTGCTCGGCGTGCAGCTGGGATGCCGCATGCGCTAGTTCCTCCGCCTGGGCGATGAGCTGCTCGTAGGCCGCCCGCTCGGCGGCCATGAATGCGCGACAATGCTCGTCGCACTCCGTGCTCGCGATGGAGGCCTGGATGATGGCGGCCTCCACGGCGTCCCCAGCCGCCTCGTAGCCGAGCCTGACCTGGCAGCTTGCCTACTCGTTGCGCCAGCTCTCGAACGAGTTGGCGACAACCACCTGGTCTGGCCACACCGGCGGCGGCAGCACCACCTGCTCCGGCTCCTGTTGCGGCGGCGGCATGCTCCTGCTCCTCCTGCTCGTCCACGTCGACGTCGTCCACATCCGCCTGTCGAACGGCTGTTTGTCGGCGGCATCCTCTTGCGCCGTGCCGTGAGCACGGCGTGCTGCCTGGGTGAGGGTGGCCCATCAGGTGGCGAGGCGGCGAGGCATGGTGCTCTGGGCTACGGCTGGTGCTGTGGTCAAGTGGCTACGGCGAGCGTCGATGCTGGTGTGGTGAAATGGCTGCACGGCGGGGAACTCTTTATAGCCGGCCAAGGTCGAGGCGGGAAGCGGTGGCGCTGGGCGGGAAGTGCCAGGTGGGTGAGCACGCGTCACGTCGGAGTTAATGGCGGCGACACTTCTCTGCGCCGCTTGGGAAGCCGGGAAAGGCTGGTACGCTCAGCAGGCGCCGCCGTAAATGCGAGGTGTGCGGGAGACGCATCGCCGTCCCGTCCCTTCGTCGCCTGCGGAAACACGTCGCCATTAACGCGGGCGGAACGGCCTCCTGCACGGTGCCTTAAACCCATGGCCAGGTCGGCGTTGTGTATTTGACGGGTGGGCCACCCCTGTCGGAGGCCATGTCCGGGCAGTGTCTGGCACCCCCGAGAGGGCCTCCAAACTTGTAGGCCCTCTCGGGGGTGCCGGACACGAAATTGCTCGGGACGACCCTTTGGGGGTGCCGCTGGTGGCGTTTTTTTGCGTCCGTACCCCAATGGGCCTTTGGGGCGTCGTTTGGAGTGTGCCGGTGGAGATGCTCTTAGTAGGAACTAAAGTAACAGCATAACTACTTTCTTCCTTGTTCTCGAATGGATTTTGACCGTTCAGAATATTTTGGCAGTTGAGCAGGAAGGAAACGTAGTTGGCAATTGTTTCCTCCCCTTTGCCATGTGTGATATCACACCTAAGGTGCCAGACTGCCAGGACCGTCATAGAAGCATGAGCACATTTGAATTTGAATTTTTTGGAGATTTGAAAGTGTATATATTTACATTCATACATTTGTCTTTTTTGTGTAGCTTAAAATATGAATTATTTGAAATCGAGATTTTACAAGTTTGTGTGATACATCATTGACATCATGCACAGTTCTTTTAGATTTTTTGTAACTTTATAAAAATGATTTTAAACGTTTATAAAGGGATAACTGAACCCCGGAAGCTACCTATCCGCTATTTCACCGTCGACTTTTCTTTCCTGTCTCCAAGTGAAGGGCATAGGTGTAGGTCTGGTGTAGGGCATAGGTGTAGGTCTGGTGTGACATTTATCAATGTGAAAATAAACAATATCGAAATTGTAAGAGTAAGAAGTTAAAATTGTTATTCTCTCAAGTTTTATGTCACTTATATAGCAGCCTCGTAATGAATCTATACTACTATTAAAAGAGCAAACTTGTTTTGTTGGGATACTTTAAATCTGAGCCCTTCAATATCTGATCAAACGGCTCAGATCGTTCCAATGTTTGACAACTCAACATTGTCCGTTTTGGACCGTTTTGCCCTCCCACCAAATCACTTAATACGACCAAATTGCCACTACCTTTTCGTTTTGCCGTTAATTACAAAAGATTGCCACCGATAAAAAGAAAAGAAAACTCGTCCCGCGTCGCCTCGCTGTAGCCGCCTGCATCTTCTCTGTCGCCCTGCGCTCCAACACCGCCGCCCGCATTCTCCCTCGCCGCCCCGCGTCACAGCGCCTCCGGATCGACCCCATCCCGTCTGAGAATCCTCTTCCATCACCAAATCTCGCTGCTCCTTGTCCGCAAAGGCCTTCAATCCTCACGGCGCCCCTTTCCCCACCGTGACGGTCCTCTTCTGGCCTGCTCCTCAAGCGAGCAGCGAACGGCGCAGCGTACGCTGAGGCAGCGCCCTTCGTCGTCTCCGGCGCCATAAACAGAGGCCGACGCCTCTCCCTTGACCCACGGCGAGCTCTGTCTTCTCTGTTGTCGGCCAGATCGTGCGCCGTCTAGGACCCTTGGCGGCCGGTCGGTGAACCTCCTGCGCGCCGCCGGTCTTGCCGGGAGTCAGTGTCCTCGTGCGCCCATCCAGGCTCCCGCTCGCCGGAGTCCGGTACGCAGTCCGCGTCGTCGTCTGCCGCGCGATCAGCTGTCCCTCCGCCCGGTCCGTATCAGCCGCACTCCCGCTGTTCTGCAACGCTGGTCTTGTTCTTATTGAAGTCTGCGAGTGTTTCTTGTATTTTATTTTACCTGAACTTATGCTGGGCATAGGTCTGAACTTTCTAGAAGCATTGCTCCGTATTTCCCCATGACAAGCAGCGGCGACGTGCGCACGCGGTGCTAGCTAGCTACTCCCATTGTTCCTGATTGTTCTGTCACTGTTGGATTTTTCTTTCTCTTATTCTGTTCATTCATGTTAGGTGCAATTTTAGTTTGCTTTTCACGTTGCATACAGGATTATATCTTGACAGTAACCTCCTCTGTTGAAACAGGGAACACTCACAAACACATGAAAGTTAATTACTATTGAGCATGGTAATTGCTAACTTGGTAATGTGCTAATGTTAAGAAAAACAAGGAGAATTCAGAACTATTATCCTGCCTATTGTGTTGAGAGAGATGTGCTATATTTGTATGTAAATGGTTGTATTGCTTTCTTAAAGATTTCGCAATTAGGTAATCTGATGGTAATTAGCTGCTCTATATATTAAGAGATGGTAATTAGGTGTAGGCATATGCCGTGTCCACTGCTGAGTTTTTTGCTATTTGTGTCAGCTCATAGCTACTTGTGATTACTACTTTAGAAGAGATTTAAATTTTATTTCCTACTATCCTCCGAAGAAACAAGCTTACCAGTTCATTTTTTTCCTCATATAGCGTGTTCTATTATATATGTAGGTCGTCGACACAGACTTTTTGAGTTTGAAGACAAAGTGGTAATTTCTCTATGTCCATTCCGCAGAAATATGGCATTTGATTTGGTAGAATCAAAGATGGCTTGACAATGGATAACATTTGGTTTGATCCTACTTGCTTTCTGTACCAAGGGCTGCGCGAGGAACTTCGCCCATGGACAAGGCCCCAAGATGGACTCACAAGTGTGTGCATCAGAGTTAATCAAAAGCATGATTTGATATGCGATCTTTTGAATCCCATGAGAGTTTGGATGATCTTATGAAACCTTTCTCTGTTTAGTTGTTTGATCGAGGGTATCCATTCAATTGACTTACTATGAACAATGAATTATGATAATGTCATTTGTTACACAGGAATGTTATGAACACAACAATGATGTTTTTAAACAATGTAAAAATAGTACTAGGTACAATTGACAATCAACCATTATAGATGAAAACACTGTGCAAATAATTGATTTTTTTGTTTTAAATATTATTTGTCTACATCAATATTTATTAAAACCAGATAAATTTTTGAATTTGTATTAGTCGACACGCGCATTACAAGTTTAATATTTCCTACTTCTAAATTACCCCTTTTATTTTTTTAAACGTGCGTTTGCACGTGCACGTTCACTAGTAACATAAAAGCAATTTGGTATTTTTTTACCTCGACTAGATTAAAACAACAAATAAACTCAATATTTCTTGTCTAAATTGAACAATACATGTCCGAAATAATCTTGAAATTTCCAAAACCCTGCCCGAAGCGTGAACTTTACGCTTCACCGTGACCAGCAGCATGTAGCCGACAGAGGTGGAAAACGCTGCAGCACGTAGTCGTACGCACTTCATGACCCGTCAGTGAGTAGTAATTTCTCTCTTCTTCTGCAAACTGCAGAACTCGAGACGAGCGGAGCCTATGTCATGGTCTCCTGCGTCGCGCGCGTCGAGGCCAGCCACGGGACAGAGGGAACGCACGCTGCGATGCTTTTGAGGCCGGTGCGTGCCTCCGAATCCAAATCTCCCAGCCTGCAGCAACGTACCGCATCGGCATTTCTTGCTTCCAGCTTGGAACACCATCGATGCTGCTGCTCCAGCTTTCTTTTCCCTCAGAGAAGTCTCCGTCCAACCGACGTTTCTGCAGAATCACATCGCTCTGTATCCGTCTCTTGCGGATGCTTGCCGCATAGGCCGTGCAGTGCAACGTCTCTTTCTTCTCGATCGGCGGCCACAGCTACAGCTACCGGTTGACCAACGAATAAATGAACAGACACGCGAGTCAAGAGGTTGGAAATAAGCTTGTGCTCCATCGATCCCACTGTGAGGTTTCAGCGTCGGCCAGGAGAGTCCAAATGTCCAAAGATTTTGCGAGTGCAAATGTCCAACTGATACTACGACGTGAGAACGACGTAGGTTAATTAGGTGCTCCGTCCGACTGTCCAACTATATGCCGTCTTATCGGCGTTTGGATGAACACATAAACCATGTGATGATGTGATGAATGGCGCAAATGCAAGAAAATCCAAGAAGCCATTACTCATTTTCTGGTGTCGGATGAGCTGTGGCCTGTGGGTGGTGCCGGTAGATGGAGGCGAAGCTGACGTCGCGAGGTAGAGCGAGAGAAAAGAGACGAAAAGCGGGCAGCGCCTGCAGCCACGCCCACGCCACCCTGATAAGACGAGAGGGACGGTGGAACAGTTCAGTCGCGTTGCCGCAACTCTCGCCCTCCATCTCATCCCCGACGCGCCTCCTACCGTCATCCCATCAACCTCCTCCTCCCACGCGCTTGGCGCCTCAAATAATTCGGTGGCACGGAGCAATGGCAGCGGTGCAGCCGCGGTACGGCAGCCACCGGCAATCAGGCCTCTTCCACGACGCCTGCAGGTACCACTCGTTGCTGTCACAGCTGCTTTAATCGTTTCCGGTGTGATCGGCGGTAACTAGGGTCGTGCTCGTCTCGCCGATCTGATGGATGATTTGGGCGTCTGTGTTGTGGGCAGAGGCGGCGCCGCGCCGATGGAGCCGCACAGGGAGACGGTGGCGCCGCGGCCGCAGGAGCAGCAGCAGCTTCCTCCCCTGTTCTTGCACTCCCCCCACGGTGATGGAGGTACTTACCTTGACTCTGCAAGGTTTCTTGTTCCAGAACACTAGGATGGCGGCAAATGTTCAGGCGATTGACTTCTTGGCTTGATGGGATGATGTCCCATCGCAGATGGCGGCAACGAACGAAAGCGGCCGCGCAAGACCGTGACATCGGCGCTGCAGACGCCGCAGGGCCTGGCGCAGCTGCACAGGCGGCCGGCGGCGACGGGCCTGCGGCTCGACTTCGGCGATGGAGGCTCGGACCACGCGGCGTGCACTTCGTCATCCTTCCTCCCAGTCCCAAACGAGGTCGCCACGCAGTTCGACGACCACTACATGAACGAGATGGACATGCTGATCCAAGAACACGTGAGGATCCGCCCGCTCCCCTTCCTCTAATCATTGTCGCGATTGAAGTGATTGCTTTGATGATGCCGATGAGATCGTTGTTGCTTTGTAGGCGGAGAGACTCCGGCGCGCGCTGGCTGATACGAGGCGTCGTCAGTGCCGCTCGCTGCTCGGAGCAGCGGAGGCATTCGCGGCGCGGCGGGTCAGGGAGAAGGAGGCGGACGCCTCGAAGGCGGCGCGGCGAGGCGCCGAGCTGGAGGAGCGGCTGGCCCGGCTGAGGGCGGAGGCGGCGGCGTGGCAGGCGAAGGCAATGTGCGACCAGTCAACGGCGGCCGCGCTCCACGCCCAGCTGCAGCAGGCTCACGCGAGGAGCGACAAGGCCGCCGAGGATGACGACGACGTGGCGGGAGCGGCGGACGATGCCGCGTCCGGCTTCGTCAACCCGGACAGGGTGGTGGAGGTGGTCGCGCCGACGCCGCCGGCCAGGCCGTGCCGCGCGTGCCGTCTCCGGTCGGCCTCCACCGTGCTGCTTCCGTGCAGGCATCTCTGCGTGTGCGACGCGTGCGAGCCCGCCGTGTCGGCCTGCGCAGCCTGCCCTGTGTGCCGCTGCCCGGTCACCGGCACCGTGCAAGTCGTCTTCTCTTGACGCATGGCAACAAAATTAACTTACTTCTCGCTTAAAATGGCCGCCGAACTATAAAATCAGAATCATGGAGTACTAGATTAGAGGTCGAAATTTCTTCCTCTGTTTTCTCGGCTGCTAATCGACTAATCCCTCCATGATTACTTCACCTCTAGCTTGGCTGCTGATTCTAATATTTTGATTATTTCTAAATTTCTGTCAAGTAATTTGAGTGACAATTCTGAAAGTCCATGAGGTGAATTATTTTCCAAGCTTGCTTTTCTCTAGAGGCTACCAGCACGGCCTGCAGATAGCGGAGCTACGCAACGGCAGTTGCCGCCTCGGGAGCGATGTCGATGCGGTTAACTGGTTAAACCCGGTGTGGGGATGATTGAGAGCGTGAGGGTCGGAAGAAATGGCGGGAAACGCGGGAACACGCGCCCTTGGCCGTGGGCGGTGCCATATGTGCGATGCCGATCGGACGTACCAGAGCGGGTCGTGGCCGATTTGTCGGTTGCTCGCACGGCCGCATCGTGAATCAGTAGTACAGGAAAGAAACACTCTGTCCCACAATTTAACCCTTTAATGGGGAGTAACTCTATTAATATGTAAATTTCAAAAAAAAACTCTATTAATATGTATGTTACTACTCTAAATTACTATCTCTACCGTGACAAGTAACTTACGTGTGATGTCATGCAAATTTTCATTTATTAGATTGTACATTCATTTTGTCTTGAAGTGTGTAATGTTACGGTAACTAGCTATGTTATCACAGTGGAACAAAACATACTTTTAACTAATTTCCTCCATTATGGACAGCCTAAAAAGACTATACTCCATATGTCCATCATTTTGTGGTGCACTTATTCTTTGAGGTTTAAGATCATCGTCAATTGGATTGGCTATTCCGGCCACCTCAAAGTCCGCTGAAAGAGCCGGCCACCACCTAAAAAAAGGCCTAACAGGATAAATCCTTGGTGACATTTTTCATAAAAGAAGGCCACACTTAGTAAGAATTCCTGAAATTTGCCTCTCGACGACATTCGAACTCATGTCGCTAGGAGCGGCACTGCGCCCCTAACCACTGGGCTAATGCCCCGTTCTCTAGCCACCTCCTATATATACTGTCGCTACTTTGAATCCTCATATACATGTAAAATCCATGCAACCTACGATCATTACACATAGAATTAACTACTAAAATGATTGATGATATTGATTCGTATCATAAGCTAAAAAATAAATACTAGCATATTCCTCGTCGAAGATCACAATCCTTCTTGTTGGATCCGCCGGCCTCATGGTTGTTGGCGGCGGGGGCAGTCAAGCACTCATCCTCGATGGACTCGAGGATGACAGGTTCTTCACGACCATATCGGTATCGTCGACCTCGACGTTGACGGTCGCGTACATGGCCTCGCCCGCGATGTCGTGGGTTTGTCACGTCAGATGTCATGGATGACTTCGTAGGTGTGGGATTTGCGCGAGTCAATCGTCTCCGAGCTTGGGATCGCAGGAACAAGGACGAACACAGATTTACCCAGGTTCGGCCCCTCAATGTGAGGTAAAGACCTACTTCCTGCCTACCCTAGATTGGTATTGATATGATATATGTGGTGTTACAATGGAGGCGATCCGATCTGGGTACTCGCCGTAAGAACTAGGGTTTAGGGCTTGATAGCTTGACCCTGTCTAAGTCCTGCGAGTCCTCTTTATATACACAGAGGCTCGCTAGGTTACAAGAGTTCTACACGAAGCCGATCGTCCTTGTCTTCCAAGGCAAGTTTTACCACCGACCTTCTGGAGCCTTCCTTTGGCAGGCCGCGATCCTTGATCGGCCCATCTTCATGGCCCAATAATAGCGTGATCATGAAGATGAAGTCGCCGTTTTGGCTTTGAATAAGTCGCGGGTTAATTATTCCCCCGACATTAGCCCCCAAGTGTAGCCTGAACTTCATGGAATATCTTGATATGTTTTCTTGATTTGAAAGGTTCCTTGGACGTTTAGGCTGCACTTTTTTCTTTCTGGCTTGCACTTCCTTGCTCTGCGACTCATGATCACGTTGGATTGGCTTTTACTCGCACTTTTGGGGCGGCCTTGAAAATGCATCTGACTTCGTGAGCTTCTTACTCTGTCAAGGTTTGCCTGATAGCTTCAACACTTGATGATGACCAATCTTCAAATTTTTGATGACAATATGTTGTAGCCCCCAAGGATTGAGCTGATGTGATTTGACAATCATCTCAATTCTTCTCAGAAGGTTTTGAAGATCGTCACCTGTAGCTTGATATCATAGATAAAAACAATTGTTAAGATATAAGCAATTGCAATTGGTGTTGCCGTACTATAAGCAGTACATTGACCTCTAGTTAGGCCTTTCTGAATCCATTAAGTGGGCACTCGCGCGACTCAGTATTTCCTAGGAACATGTGTGTTCAGGGTCGAGAGCGGCCATGATAGGCAATCAAGCTCGATTGACGCCACACCCCAGTACTTTGGACGCATAATGCAAGTTGCAATCCGACTTAAGGTAAGTTTGATAGTTGCCAGTAGGTTGGCTGTTTCAGGGTACAAAGCCCCCAAGAAACAAATGATATATAGCTATAAACAGCTTTGTTTATGATGACACATAAGGTCGCGCCTTGGTGGCAACCGAGTGTTATACATAGGGTTGGGTCGCACGTAGGCGGCGATCCCAGTTTGAGACATACGGCCGCGCCTAGGTGGCGGCCGATTTCTGATACATAAGGTACGGCCGCGCCTAGGTGGCGGCCGATTTCTGATACAGGTGTTGCAGGTCGCGCCTAGGTGGCGACCAATTTTGAAGCAGAGCCCTTAGTGGCTAGGATGATACTCAGCTATAGGCAGCTGGAAAAGATGAAACTTAGCTCTGATTAGCTTTTTTATGTGTAGTAAGGTCGCAGTTGCGCGACGTTCCAAGGGCGAGGCGCTTCTAGACGATCCTCGAAATCATGGCGATCACTGCTTTCTTCTCTCACATCCAGCAGATAGTACGATCCATTGTTTAGTTTTTTGCTGATGATGTAGGGTCCTTCCCATGGAGAGATAGCTTGTGCATTCCCTTGTGGTCTTGCTTGAGTCGCAGCACTAGGTCTCCTTCTTGAAAGGTGCGGGTTCTGATGCGTCTGGCATGATAGCGTCGCAAGTCTTGCTGATACACCGCTGACCTTGATGCTGCCAAATCTCTGACCTCTTCTAATGTGTCCACAGAATCCTGCCGAGCTGCTTCATTATCTGCTTCGACATAGGCCGCAACTCTTGGTGAATCATGTATGATATCGCTGGGCATAACCGCTTCTGCTCCATAGACCATAAAATATGGTGTAAATCCTGTGGATCTGTTAGGGGTTGTTCTTAACTCCATAGCACGGCTGGCAGTTCCTCCACCCAACATCCTGGAGATGCTTCAACCTTTTCAATAAGGCGCGGCTTAATTCCATGGAGAATTTCCTGGTTAGCTCGCTCAGCTTGTCCATTGCTCTGTGGATGTGATACTGACGTGAGGTCCAGCCTTATCCCATTGTTTGCACAAAATATTTGTGTAGCTCCTTCAGAGGTGTTGCTCCGTTGTCTGTAATGATACTATGGGGATATCCAAAGCGGAATATGACCTTCTTCAAGAACTTGACTGCTGTTTCAGCTTCACAATCTCCCACGGGTTCTGCTTCTATCCACTTTGTGAATTTGTCCACCACGACCAGGAGGTGAGTTTTTCCCGTTGGGGACCGTCTGAAGGGCCCTACCATGTCAAAACCCCATACGGCGAAAGGCCATGTGATGGGTATTGTACGAAGTGCTTGAGCTGGCATATGATCTTGCCTGGCGTATCTTTGGCATCCATCGCACACTCTGACAATCTGCTCAGCGTCTGCTAGCGCCGTTAACCAGAAGAAACCATGTCTGAACGCCTTTGCCACCAAAGATCTTGACGAAGCATGATGGCCACAATCGCCTGCGTGAATTTCGTGCAAGATTTTTCGTCCTTCTTCTGGTGATACGCATCTTTGGAATGTCCCCGCAACGCTGCGCTTGTATAGCTCATTGTTTATTATTGTGTAGGCCTTGGATCGCCGTGTTATTTTGCGCGCCTCTACTCATCCTCTGGTAGCACTCCGCGACTTAAATATGCCATGTATGGCTCTGTCCATGCTGGCTGTTCATGCAGGGCTGCGACTAAAGTTGAATCGTCATCTGGCTCTGCGATGTCAATCTCTGCTGGAGGCTTAACTGATGGGTTATGCAACTCATCCAAGAAAACATTGGGCGGGACTGATTGTCTATTGGATCCAAGCCGAGACAAGGCATCTGCTGCTTCATTTTGTCTCGATCAATATGTTCAACTTGGAAGCCAGTGAAGTGTCCAGCAACTCTGTCCACCTCTCTTCTGTATGCAGCCATGTTTGCATCCTTACTGTCCCATGTTCCAGAAACTTGTTGAGCTACCAAATCTGAGTCTCCAAAGCAACGTATGCGACTGACATTCATCTCCTTTGCTATACGGAGTCCGTGAAGCAATGCCTCATATTCTGCCACATTGTTTGTGCAATTGAAGTGTATTTGGAGCACGTATCTTAGCTTGTCTCCCTTGGGGGAAGTAGTACAACTCCAGCCCCCGAGCCTTGTAGCTGTCTCGACCCATCGAAGTGCATGGTCCAGTATTTTGTTTCTGCCATGGTGGGAGCGACTTGAATTTCTGTCCAATCATTGATGAAATCTGCGAGAGCTTGCGACTTAATTGATGTGCGCGGCTCGTAACTTATATGGTGTGGACCCAACTCGATCGCCCACTTGGCTACTCTTCCTGTTGCTTCTCGGTTGCGGATGATGTCTGCCAGCGGTGCCGAGCTGACCACAGTTATTGGGTGTTCCTGGAAGTAGTGCTTCAGCTTGCGACTCGCCATGAACACTCCAAACACTAGCTTCTGCCACTGAGGGTAACGCTGCTTTGAAGCCGTGAGCACTTCACTTACGTAGTATACTGGCCTTTGGACTGGGTACTCCTTTCCTGGCTCTTGTCTCTCTACAACCATCACGGCGCTTACGGCACGAGAGTTTGCAGCTATGTACAACAGCATGGGCTCTTTATCCTTTGGAGCGCCAGAACTGGAGCATTTGTCAACTGAATCTTCAGGGCTGTTAAAGCTTCGTCGGCTTCTGAGTCCCAAACGAAGGTATCTGACTTTTTCAGCAATCTGTATAAAGGCAGGGCTTTTTCTCCCAGTCTTGATATAAAGCGACTTAACGCCGCGACGCAACCGGTGAGTCGCTGTACATCCTTGATCTTTTCTGGTTTTTGGAGGTCCATTACAGCCTTTATCTTGTCAGGGTTGGCTTCAATGCCTCTTTCTGACACTATGAACCCCAATAGCTTCCCCGCTGGTACTCCAAAGACGCACTTCGTCGGGTTGAGCTTCATGTTGTATCTTCTGAGATTTGTGAAGTTTCTTCCAAGTCACTGATGAGATCCTGGCTTACTTGCGATTTAATGACAATGTCGTCCACATAGGCGTGAACGTTGCGACCTATCTGCTCATGCAAGCAACTTTGAATGCACCTCTGGTAAGTCGCACCTGCGTTCTTCAATCCAAAGGGCATGCTTACATAGCAAAAGGCCCCAAAGGGTGTGATGAAGGATGTCTTTTCCTGGTCCTCCTTCTTCATCTTGATTTGATGGTAGCCTGAATAGGCGTCTAGAAAGCATAACAACTCGCATCCGGCCGTTGAATCAATCACTTGGTCAATCCTTGGCAAGGCAAATGGGTCCTTCGGACAGGCTTTGTTGAGACTGGTGTAGTCAATGCACATTCGCCATGTGCCGTTCTTTTTCATAACTAGGACTGGGTTTGCCACCCACTCCGGGTGATATACTTCTGTGATGAATCCTGCGGCCAATAGGCGAGCTATTTCTTCCCCTATCGCTTTTCTCCTGTCGTCGTGGAAACGCCGCAGTGGTTGCTTTACTGGCTTGGCCAAGGGGTTCACGTTAAGGCTGTGTTCTGCCAATTCCCTTGGTACCCCTGGCATATCTGATGGTTTCCATGCGAAGATGTCCTTGTTTTCCTGAAGGAAAGCGATGAGGGCCCGCTCCTGTTCTTTTCCATGTGCGCTCCGATGCTCGCCTGCTTGGATGAGTCGCCAGGAACAAGGTCTATCTGCTTGGTGTCTTGGGCCGCTTTGAATTTCATTGGTGGTTCGGCAGATGGCGTGGTAACTACGCTCATATCATTGGGATCCACCTGCGACTTATAACTCTTTAGCTCTTCAGCGGCACAAGCTGATTCTGCGAAGGCTGCATCTCCTCCTCGCACTCTATTGCTTTTTCTCTATCGCCGTGCACTGTGATGACCCCTCTTGGTCCTGGTATCTTCAGCTGTAGGTAAACGTAGCATGGCCTGGCCATAAACTTGGCGAAGGCTGTTCGTCCGAACAGGGCGTGATACGGGCTCTGGAATTTTACCACTTCGAAGCATATGAACTCGCTTCTGAAGTTTTCTTCCGTCCCAAAGGTTACTCCCAGGGTTATCTTTCCCACTGGCTGTGCTGACTTTCCTGGGACGATGCCGTGAAATACGGTCGTCGTGTGTTGCAGGCTGGAGTCCATGAGCCCCAAGCGCTTGAACGTATCGTAGTACATGATATTTATGCTGCTTCCCCGTCCATAAGCACTTTGGTTAGCTTGTATCCTGCTACATAAGGTGCCACAACTAGCGCCAGCTTCCCTGGTTCTCGCACTTGCGGCGGGTGATCGTCGCGACTCCAAGTTACTGCATGTTCTGACCATTTTAGCCAATTGGGGGTTGCTGGTATCACAGTGTTTACTTGCTGGCTTCTGCGCCTAATTTCTCCTCCCTCTTGGAGGTGTTGATAACTATTGTATGGTACTGCCCCACCTGCCTGGGGTTACTCGCATTGTGCGGCCCGGCGCCTGAACCATGAGTCGCACCAGGGTTCCTTCATGGTGGTTTCCCCTTGTGTTGGCTTTCTTCTTTCCACTTCTTGTAATAATTGCATTGCGCCTTGGTATGGTCTGCTGGCCGCCCGTCACCTCCCGTGTGAAGATCGCACGGCCGATTGAAAACTTCTTCCATGTTAATTGGACGAGAGCCGCTTCCTCGGCCTCTTCCTCGTTGGCCCCTGAAACCTCCACGTGTGTTGGCGACAAGCCCAGAGTTTCCTTCTTCACTCTTGCGCTTGTTTTGATTCGCGTTGTTGTGGCTAGTTTGTTGCTGTTGAGGCTTGCTGATATTTTTCTTTCCTTCAACAGCGACCTTCTCCTCTTCTCCATCTGACGCATCTCTGGTCTTGTCCGAGCCAGCGTATTTGTTAGCCGCAGCCATTACCTCGCTGAGACTCTTGACCTTATCCTTCATGCGACCTAGCTTATGGATCAGCGGCTCGAACTTACAATTTTTCTCCATGACCAGGACGGCTGAACTTGGTGGTATATTATCTGAAGAGTGTTATTTCTGCCACCCTTCTCATCCAGTGGCGGCTTGATTCGCCTTCCTTCTGAACGCAACGCTCTAGATCTTCTATATTGCAGAGTCGCTTGCAGGTTCCTTGGAAGTTTTTGACGAAAGCATCTTTCAGTTCTTCCCAGGTATTTATGGAGTTGGGGGTAGATTTTGTAGCCATATGTGAGCCGCGCCCTCCAACATCATGTTGAGGTACCTTGCGCATATCTCTTCTGAAGCATTTAAAATACTCATCCCCATCTCGTAGTTGTTTAGCCAGGTGGTAGGATCCATGCTGGCGTTATAGTTTGCCACCTTGCGTGGTCCTTTGAAATCTTCAGGGAAAGGTTCCGATCTGATCTTCTCAGTAAAACATGCCGGACCCTTGAGTCGCGAGGACAAAGCTGTGGATGTGCCCGTGGGGTTGTTAACTTCCACGAGCCGCGTCTGCATCGTTGGCATGATAGCCTGTGCTTCTGCGGCTTGTTCCTGCTGCCTCTGCGCGACCCTTGATGTATCCTCTGGTGGCCTGCTTTGGACGCTTCTTTCTGCTGCAATCCCGCGGCTGGCCGGTACGGTGGGCTGCTGTCCCTCGGCTTCTGCCCTGTTGGCCTGTTGTAGGACAGCAGTGCTCAACATCTGTATCGCACGCCGTGCTTCAGTGTTGATTGGGTCGTCGCCTGTTGGTACCATCTGTGTCAAGATATTAGCCGCAGCATACATGTTATCGATGGGCTTTGGTAGTGGCCTTGTGGGGTGTGAAACCTCCTTGGTTGTTGCGATGGTAGTTGCTGGGCTTCGTGGACAATTGATGGTTCCAAAATCCTTGCGACTGGTTGGACTCTCCAGCAGCTGGAGTGGGTGGAAGTTCTATCGTTGGTTGAGTCGCGCGCGCTTGCGCCTGCGAGTCAACTTGTCCTTGAGTCGCGGCGAGCGCGGCTATCCTTTGCCGTTCCTGTTGGATTCCTTGGTTCACCTGTTCGAGCCTGTAGCGCTCTTCTTCCATCCTCCGAACCTCGTACAGGAGCTCGGCCCTGGCGGCCTCAATTTCTGTCGCGCGGACAGCGGCGTTTGCGGCTGACACCGGGATAAGTAGCGGGTTGCCGGGGGTGCCGATCTTTCGGCTTCTCCGGCAGTTCCTGACGTACTTGCACCTTCGGCCATGTAGACTCCAACTTGTGCCGCCTCTTGTTCTGATACTGGTGCGTAGTCCCAGTAACTTTCTTCAAAAGCAGGTATGATGGACCCAAATTCTTGCGAGTCCATGCTCTCCAGGGACTCTTCTTCGTCACCGGCGACTTCTTCTCCTGAGTCGCCTTCTTGGGCTGAGCTAACAGATCCGCCGCCAATGAAACCGACGAAGACGTTGATAGATCCAAACGGGATGATGCGACCGGTCTCCAGGTAATCAGCTTCTGGTCCCCAGCTTGAATCGTCAATGAGAGGCATGCCATCGACCATGATGATGGGGCCAATGGCGAGATCTTCAGCTCCTTTCATCGATCATGTGCGGAACGTGACGCTCTTGACTGCAGGCCCTACTGTGTGCGCCAACTATCGTGGGCTTGTCACGTCAGATGTCATGGATGACTTCGTAGGTGTGGGATTTGAGCGAGTCAATCATTTCCAAGCTTGGGATCGCAGGAACAAGGACGAACACAAATTTACCCAGGTTCGGCCCCTCAATGTGAGGTAAAGACCTACTTCCTGCCTACCCTAGATTGGTATTGATATGATATATGTGGTCTTACAATGGAGGCGATCCAATCTGGGTACTCACCGTATGAACTAGGGTTTAGGGCTTGATAGCTTGACCCTGTCTAAGTCCTGCGAGTCCTCTTTATATTCACAGAGGCTCGCCAGGTTATAAGAGTTCTACATGAAGCCAATCGTCTCCTTGTCTTCCAAGGCAAGTTTTACCACCGACCTTCTGGAGCCTTCCTTTGGCAGGCTGCGATCCGTGATCGGCCCATCCCTTCATGGCCCAATAATAGCGTGATCATGAATATGAAGTCGCCACTTTGGCTTTGAATAAGTCGCGGGTTAATTATTCCCCCGACACGCGAGCGACCTGCTCCACCTCCATGGCAAAGGCAGACTTGCTCAAGCACTTTCGGCATTGAGATGGCCTCCCGCATCGCCCGGTAGGTTTTTTGTACCGTGTCAGATTCAAGCGCACCATGGCAGATACGGACCAACGATAATGGTGTTGGCGGAGCGGACGAGGACTACAATGGTGCTAACGCTATGGATGGGGAGTGGACGGGAAGGAACTATTTGGAGGCTTTGCTTCAGCCTTCCAATTTTAATCAGCGGGTAGGCCTCCTCGAGGTCATGGGAATAGTGGCCAGGCTATGTACAAGTGAGGGGGGGGGACCCGCCCCCTGCTTACTTTGTTTGCTTAATTATTGATGAGGGTCAACCTCTAGGGTGGCCCAATCTTCATGGATTTGATGCGGAGGTCACGAAGAACGCGAAGAACCCGAAGAACACAAGGGGAATTTGTGGCAAAAGAAGGATAACTAGAAGAGCCTGCAAGGATCCCCACTCAACAACAACTCTCTCAAATAGAGAAGCCTTTGAATCAAGAAACCAAACCAACTCAACTCTTAATGGAACAGATTTCCTCTTACCGGCCGGTCCACTGATCCAATAGAATCCACAAAGGTGGACGATTGGCAAATAGTCTCAACTACAAGAAGAGGACGTTGACTCCCGGGGGAGAGATCGATCTAGACTCCCGAAGGAGGGATCATAGCCACAAGGGGCAAGAGGAGCATAGCTCAATCTCTATCTTATCTCATATCATAGTTTATCTAACCCTAGGTGAAGGAGAGGGTCTATTTATAGTCTAGGGGTAGGGGAAAGGGATACAAGGCCTTAGCTAGAGTTGACTCGCAGGTCAAAGTGATTCCGGCTGGAAAGTTGGTTTAGCCAGAATTTCCTGGGTCAACCGGTTCTGAAACTGATCTCAAACCGGAAACCCCTTCTGTAGTGCCGGAACTGGAACCGATCCTGGAACCAGGATTTTCCAGCTGAGCCGGACTGGAACCGGACTGGAACCAAAGCTGGAACCGGAATCAGTTTCTTCAGCTTCTTCTTCGACTTGTCGCTTTCTCCTCCTCTTTCACGCGTATGCCTTGGATGTTCTTGAGTCTTGGGTCTCCTCGGCATCTCCCCGGACGTCCGTACTCGTCGTGTCAAACCTATCATAGCCAAGGGGTAGATGCTCAAGTAGTATATGATACGTGCATTTTATATCATCATTTATACAACTTATATTATCATGTTAGAATGTTATTGGCATTGTTATATCATTGTTTTTACATGTTTTAGATGATTTATGGGACTTTCATACAAAGTCCTTATTTTTGGTATTTGATTTCTGGGAGGCAGAAAACCTCCTTTTTCTTGTTTTTAATGTTTCAGGAGCTACAGGGACCCAAATGGAAAAAGGAAAATTGCACAGCTGGTTTTTTATCGGGAGAACAACAGTGGGAAGAAGATCGAAGGGAGGAGAGCCACGAGGCCCAAAAGAGGGGGGCCCACGCAGCCAGATTCTTTGGCCGCGTGGGGCCCATCATCTGGAGCCTCGGGCACTTCCTCGCTCGGGGCTTTTTAACACGCCTCCGTCTCGCCCGAAAAGTTACGCCCTAATTTTCCCAAGTTCATCCGAGGCCGCGGCGGCGGCGAAACTCCTGATTCCCTTCGAGGAGGAATCCTGCTGCTCTGGAGCTCCGGTGAAGGGGGAAATCATCGTCATCATCATCACCTCTCCTCCTTGGCGTGGGAGGAGGCCTCTACATCATCACCATCACCAAGACCAGCACCATCTCCAACATCATCTCCGTGATCTACTCCGTTCCCCTCGTAGTTTGAGAGTTGTTATACCCTAGATACTTGTCTTGTGCTACTATTCATGTTTGTGATTGAGTACTTGTCATTATTTGGAGGTGAAGTTATATTTTCAGATTGTGTTGTACCACTTATGCCACTGAATATCATTATGTTTGAGTAGTTCCCGTATATTCCTGGGGGCATAGGATGAATTGGCAATGATTTATATATGACATGTGTTGGTATTTTGTCTATTATTTATCTTTTTATGTGATTCTATGATGGTGTTGTGCGAACGTCGACTGCACAACACTTCACCTATATGGGCTCATAGGAGAACACCGTAGTGTAATGAATTGAGGGAGACTTGTGGGGACATGTAAACCTGAGACCGAGTCATGAAGTTGCATTATGAGGCTATTAGTATCGGGGACCTTAGAGTGTAATGCTATGGTGGGACTTCATGTCTTAATAATTCTTGTGCAGTCATTTACTTGGCCGCATGATCCATCATAAGGGGTTTAGTTTATTTATTTAGCTTTACCTAACAATGGCTCCATCCAAAGAAGATTAAAACTTGACAAGATATTCAACGTGTTGTTTAATAAATCTCTATGCCTAGCAGTATCCATGCCGCCCTCGGGAACGTTTTCCACATATAAGTTATACGTCACTTGAGCTTGTCCTCTTGCCACATAGAGGATTGGGCTTTCTCTCTTTGAGAGCTTTTTTACTTGCTATCATTTATATTCAGCATTTTTACTTTCTTGCAACTATACAACCAAAAATCCCAAAAACACTTGCATCTTTCATTGTTTTATTTATCATTCTTGCTAACCAATACCTTCAGCTCCTCGTGGGTTCGACAACCTTTTCTAATCGAAAGGTACTACAATTGATCTCCTACACTTGGGAGTCATCAGTATACCATCCAAAGGGGTACGAAATGGGTTCTCGTAGAGGAAGGAATTCACCTTTGACCTCAATGACGACTTGTTATATGTTGGAGTGCTTGACATGGTGATGGAGGTGACCCGGGCTACATCATCTCCCCCTGCTTCAAAAAGAGTCATCCTCGACTCTTGCTTGTCATCACCATGTAAAGGAGGTAGATGTGTTGATCTTGTCATTGGGTTCACCATGTAGTCATGGTTGATGGAAATAATATGGCACCTCTTGAATATTCCTTTGCCCTTCATGTAACCTACAAATCTCACAAGGAAGACAAAACAACACTCAAAGAGTAGCCAATTCTTGAAAGTGCTAGCATGAGCACTTATGTAGAAGGAAGTCACCTTAGCAAGATGCCGATGTGATCTTCTTGCAAGAACTTCCGTCATATGAATTCGTAGTTGAAACAACTCATGTAAGCTCATCAAAATGTATGACCTACACATAAAAGACCAAGCAAACCATGTGTGTGCAACATATAGGAGCATATCATGAATGACATATCCATTCTTTGTTATAACACCATTAGCACAACACAAACATGTGAAAGTGAATGCATATGCAAGGTCAATGTGCAAGCAATCCAATGAAACATCCTCAAAATGTGGGAACACAAAAACTCCATGAAAATATGAGAAGGCAATGATAGCTATCTCATTTTGAACTATATGATCCGTATTGCACACAAGGCATTGAAAAGATCAATTTGTCACCATCCTTGATGCAATAAGAGGAGTACTTGGCAAAAACACACAATGAAGAATGTCCAAAATAACATCATGGGTGCAAACAAAACATATGAAAGAGCAAGTTTTCGCAATATTTGTTGCAACACCAAATGGGTAGAAATGAAAACACTCATGACAAGACATGCTCATAATGTCATTATGGTTGCAAACAAGCCTTTGAAAAGAACAATTGTTCATCATAATCGTTGCAACACATAAATCATTCACATGAAAGATCAAGGAGACATTCTTTTCATAGGGAAAACCAATAGCACCAACATGTTTGCAAACAAATCAAAAGTAAGAAAAATTGTTCAACTTGTTTGATACAAAACATGGAAAAGGTATTAGAGCCGGGTTCGATCCCCAACTCAAGTGTATGCTCTCAAGAGCTCTTTTTGTCAACTCATGTTCAATAGAGGTTGACATTATAGCTTGAGGACCAATGCACATGAAAACCAAATGAAAAAGTTGTGTGCATGGTATATGAACACATCATCCATCATGACGCGTCTCTTCATTTGCACTTCACCAAACACACCAAAATCAAATGGAATGCATGACATATGCTGATGTTACTATGCAAAGTGAAGTATGGAACAAGGTCCATAAGAGAGAACGAACAATCTCCAAAATTTAAGAAAGCTATGGGTGCAATCTCATTAGAAATCAAGGGCTCATCATTGCAAACCAAGCATTTAAAAGAACAAGTTTTCATCGTTTTGGTTGCAATGAAGGGAGAGTAGTAAAAACATTGATTGCAAAATAAGTGAATGGTATTTTTATCACCCATAGAATAATCCACATGATCAACATTGTTTTTAGGCAAGGTATCACATGGGAAAAGAAAAGACTCATAAGTGACATCAAGAGAATCATCCAAATCATGCAAGCAATCAACATTCATCATGTCCACTAGTGGGATCATGGTCACATCAACACCCATACCTTTGTAATCCCGCTCATGTGAACTATGTGTTGAAGTAGTAGGGGCCTCCATGTGGCCGACTTGTCCATCTTGATGTAGACATGTGGTGGCATCATCCTTATCATCCGCCATGTACATCTTCTCCACTTCAATCATCATCATGTCGAGGAGTGGCGTCTCATTATCCATGTAACCTAGCACACAATGAGAGAACACACTAGAGGTAGAGGTTAAGTTGTTAGAATTCAAAATGGCCTCACAAGACCTATCAACTACCTCTCTCAACTCATGTGGTGTATCACTCATTCCCTTAAAGTTGGAGCACTCAATCTCACATATGGTGGAGGCACTCAACTCCCTATCACTCTCACTCAAGTGGGCTAAGTGGCTCTCATTCTCACATGGGATTGGTACCATCTCATAACTCAAACACATAGGGATAGGCTCGGATTCCTCAACTCCATACGCCACCATGGTTGAAGGGAAACTCCCATGCTCAACCTACTCGGCCTCGTCGCCTCCAAAGATGCATGCCATAAGAGGGGCATCATCACTCAAATCCATCGCCGAAGGGAACATCCCATGCTCGGCTTCATCACTTGACTCATGGTCAAAGGTGATAGCATCATCAATGCTCGCCTCCTTGGTCGAAGGGAAGATCCCATGCTCGACCATCGTGTCATCGCCTTTTCACCTTTTTGTTCACCAATTTGACACTCCCACATCATGTGACCATTTCCATTGCATAGTGAGCACAAGAGCTTGGGCATTCTCGTGGATCATGTCCTTGGCGTTGCCAATTGTCGCATAGAAGGTCTTCATCTTGCCATATGGGGGCCATTGTGGTGGTGGAACTTGGTGTAGGGACCGTATCATGAGAAGGGCTTGAGAAGGGCGCCATCTTGGTGGTGGTATCATGTGTGACCATGTTTCTTGTGGCATCGACGTGACCTTGATCGTTGCTCGAAGAACTTGTCGATGTCGGACATGAACTCGTCAACACAAGACTCGATAGACACCATAGGGTGCGCACATGTCGTCGTCTTGGATATAGAAGTTTCACCTTGAAGTTCTTGTGTAGGCGTAGTCGCTTGATGGCGTGCCTTCCGTCTTGATTTCTCCTCATGTCGGTGTTGGCGTTCTTGTGCGGAGAATTGACGTCGAAAGTCATTTGCATGCTTCTCCTTATGTCGACGTTGACGTTCTTGTCGTCGAAAGTCCATCGGATGCGTTGGTGATATGTTCCGAAGCTTGGCAAGTGTGTCGATGTCGTCCTCAAGCTTGGATATGTTATTATCCACCTCGACATCTTTCTTGTTGCGCCTTCTTGAACTAGATGGACATTGGCTTGGGTTGGTCTTGTCGATGCACTTCTTGTGGCGCCATCTTGTTTTTCAAGTAGAATGTCGAAGCTTGGCGCTCTTGGCGATGTAGTTATCATGGCGCCTTCTTGAAGTTGATGAAGAATGTCGAAATGTGGCGCTCTTGGCAATGTCCTTCGAGGGGCGCCTTCTTGAAGTTGATGGAGCTTCATAGTGTGGACGCATGGTGGTCTTCTTGTTGCTCCATCTTGAGCTTGAACCATAGATGGTTGTGCCACTAAGCTTGGTGGTGCCGCTCTTAGACACGGTGGTGATGGGTGTCATCTCCTCTTGCATGGAGGCGAAGGTGTAGTCGATGTCGCTGCACATGCTTGAGGAGTGATAGTTGTAGATGTTCTCCACCATGTCGTCGGAGTTGTAGTCGTGGTAGCGGTCCGCCATGGGATCCATGCTCGTGGATTCGATGTCGATGTAGGGCTCCATCATGTCATCATTTCTTGTGTAGTCGGAGTCGATACCATATGATGAAGATTGGTCAAAGTCGTGGTACCGCTCCATGTCGTTGACGCTTGTGTAGTCGGAGTCGTGGTAGCGGAAGTCTTGGTGATGATGCTCCATCTCATTGACGCTTGTGGAGTCGATGTTGTGGTAGTGGAAGTCTTGGTGATGCTCCATTTCATGGTCATGGTCGGTGTCGAAATCTTGGGGATGTGCCATCATGCCATGGGGGTCATTGTCGGTGTAGCGTTCCCCCACGTCCTCTATGCTTGAGGCATCATTGTCGAAGTAGCTCATGGCGTTCTCATCATCATCTTGGTCTCCATAGGATACTCCGCTCTCACTAGACATGGTTAGCTCACAAGACAAGTGTATATGTGGAGTGGGAAGAACTATGAACTTAATCTCACCTTGAAGATAGTATTGGAACTAGTGGACCTTGCCAAGAGGAACCGATACACAAAGACAAGAGTTGATTGAGTTTCAAAGATTCAAAAACAAACTCCAAAACACACACGTCGTATGGTGGATAGGTAGGTATTGTGGAAAGCAAATAGAACCAAACTGAAACCAAGATATTGTAAAGGCAAGTAGAGAACCACGATGATCACAAAGCAAAAACAAGTCAATCTCGAAAGATAGGAATGTAGCTCAAAGAAACACATGCACGGAGAGATTAATGGGATTCATGCAACCAAGAAGCGAGCTAAAGAACCATATGATCCTAGCGAAAACTATAAGCTCGTGTTGCACAAGTACAAGGAGAGCCACTAGCTCGATTGTAAATTATTTGTGGGCTACAAGATTTGCACAAAATGTACCACCTACAAGATTTTCTTCGAGCTTGCGCGCTTCCTACAAGAGATATGGCAAAGTGGTGTTTCTTTCTTTTCTTTTCTTGCTCTTTTTGCTTCTTTTCTCTTTTGATTCTTTTCTCACCAACTTTGTGCCAACAATAAGATATATCAACTAGCGCATAGCATTCTTGCTCGGAAACTACACGATACAATTGTGCAAAGCCCAAGCAATCACCAAGATCTAGCCTCAATAGGACATGGTAATCGCAAAGAATAGTGAGGCTCACAAAGGAATGACAAGAGTGGGGAAGAATCTTGAAGGTTATACCTTTCGTCCGCCGATGTTCACCCTTATTGATGAAGCTTTCTTGCTTGCTCATGGATTTTGATGATGTTGGATGTTAGAGAAACCGTAGTGGTGATGTAGGTCTTGTTCGTAGCTTCGAAACGAGCCGAAGAACACCAAAAATGGAATCCGTATGCAAAAGTTATGCCAAAACAAATTTTGAGGTGTGTTGAAATTCTGGGCGAAATTGCAATTCCGGTTTGAAAGTTGGTTCAACCGATTCTGGAACCGGCAAATTTCGGTTGGAACCGGATCTGTAGCCGGAAACCCATTCTGTAGTGCCGATGTCAAGCCGAGATTTTCCGGTTGAACCGAATTTCAACCGAGATGCAACCGAAAATTTTCGGGAGCGGAAAAATGCCTCAAAAATCCTCAAATTCGTGGGTAAATGGAAGAATTAGGCCATGGGAACACAAGGCAAGGTAGATCAACAAGTTTAGCAATAGATCTATGGATCAAAACCTACCAAAACGTAATCAAATCTCAGATCGGACCAAAAGCAATTTGGGGCTATTTTTTGTGGAAATTTTCGAATTTCTCAAAATCAAAGAAAATTTTGGGCGGATAAACACAAGTCAAATGCGTGGCAACCTTGCTCTTGATACCATATGATGAGGTGTGTAAGATTCAAGAGCAAGTTATGGCTATTTTTGTGGGATTTTCGAATTTTGACCAAGAACAAGAAAATTTTGAGGATTTTGGTGGATACAAAGGTCAAATCCGTTTCAACTTGGGCTCTGATACCATATGATGGGGGTCAACCTCTAGGGTGGCCCAATCTTCACGGATTTGATGCAGAGGTCACGAAGAACGCGAAGAACCTGAAGAACACGAAGAACACAAGGGGGAATTCGTGGCAAGAGAAGGATAACTAGAAGAGCCTGCAAGGATCCCCACTCAACAATAACTCTCACAAATAGAGAAGCCTTTGAGTGAAGAAACCAAATCAACTCAACTCTTAATGGAACCGATTTCCTCTTACCGGCCGGTCCACCGATCCAATAGAATCCACAAAGGTGGGCGATTGGCAAATAGTCTCAACTACAAGAAGAGGACCTTGACTCCCGGGGGAGGGATCAATCTAGACTCCCGAAGGAGGGATCATAGCCACAAGGGGCAAGAGGAGCATAGCTCAATCTCTATCTTATCTCATATCATAGTCTATCTAACCCTAGGTGAAGGAGAGGGTCTATTTATAGTCTAGGGGGGGGGGGGTAGGGGAAAGGGATACAAGGCCTTAGCCAGAGTTGACTCGCAGGTCAAGGTGATTCCGGCTGGAAAGTTGGTTCAGCCGGAATCTCAGCCGGAATTTCCTGGGTCAACCGATTATGTAACCGATCTCAAACCGGAAACCCCTTATGTAGTGCCGGAACTGGAACCGATCCTGGAACCGGGATTTTCCAGGTGAGCCGGACTGGAACCGAAGCTGGAACCGGAATCAGCTTCTTTTTCGACTTGTCGCTTTCTCCTCCTCTTCCACGCGTATGCCTTGGATGGTGTTGAGTCTTGGGTCTCCTCGGCATCTCCCCGGACGTCCGTACTCGTCGTGTCAAACCTATCATAGCCAAGGGGTAGATGCTCAAGTAGTATACCATCCAAAGGGGTACGAAATGGGTTCTCGTAGAGGAAGGAATTCTTCTTTGAGCTCAATGACGACTTGTTATATGTTGGAGTGCTTTACATGGTGATGGAGGTGACCCGGGCTACATCAATTATTTTGTATTATGTCTTAGATAGGTACAAAATGAGTATTTTGCCCCCCCCCCCCCCCAAGCCAGCGCCCCTGCTTATTTTGTTTGCTTAATTATTTTGTATTATGTCTTAGATAGGTAAAAAAAAATGAGTATTTTGCTCCCCCCCCCCCCCCTCAGCCAGCCCCCATTAGACAAGCACAAAGGAGCGCCCCTAGGGGTTCTCGCCTAGCTCCGCCACCATCTCTCTTCTTCCATTACCATAGTGCGCTTCTCTGTCTCTATTCTATAGTTGCTCATCATCACGCGTTGTTTCCAGATAACCCACAAGTGGAGGGGATAGTCGTAGCATGTTCCAGTGTTGCAGGAGCATGCAATATGTAAGTTGAGACGAGGAGTCAAAACAAAATCACAACTGTAGTTTGAGACGAGAATTTAAGTATACACCCGAACAACTTTGCAAACAGTTGCCTGTGGAACATAATGTTAGCGACCACCAGGTAACAAATTTCATCTAAATTGGAAGAAATGTTTAGACAAATTTGAATAAAAACACAAATTTAGGTGGAAAGTCATTAATACAATAGGAACTCAAATTTAGATCCAATGGAACAAAACTTAACCTGACTGGTAGTATAGCACACATTATAAATAGAAGAACAAAAATAGAATGATTTAGCAAATACTCCATCAGTTTTTTAATATAAGATTTTTTATCTTTTGTCTACATTCACATGCACATACGTATATGTAGACACATTTTAGTTTATATGTTCACTCATTTGAGTGCAACATGTGTACCACATAAAACATAATATTGAGAAACGGAGGGAGTATGTGCGACTAAAGAAATGTTTTGCGTGTACTAGGTGTCATACTAAAGCAGCCCTGCTACGCTAGCGTATTCATTTTCGGTGGAGCCTTACTACTATGCTAGCGATCTCACACGAATTAGGCAAACGGCTGGCGACCACCATGCACCAGATGATGGGTGGTTCAAGGTTGGCACATATGCTGGTGTGACCTTGGATGCCCGCAAGTGCAGAGTGGGTGGAGTTGCAAGGTCTGCCATCTGCTTCATCGGTGAGCAAGCCGCACGTTGGGGTCATAGACCTGCTAGTTGCCGCGATGGAGTGATCTTCGCGAAGCTGAGAGGCTTTGCGCATGTGGTGGTCATGGAAGTGGAAAAATAAGCTGAGAGGCTTTCGCCAGGTTCCAGACTTGCTGATAGCGATGGTGATGTGAATGTGGAAAATAAGCTCTCGAGATTTTCGCGAAAAAGAAAAGATGAACCAGGAAACATCACGCTGGGACTAGCAGGGCTAATTTGGGTCGTCATCACCTGGGCGTCATAGCCGAGCCCAGAACGCAATTGCCAAATTGGCTACTCGTAGCCCAATGGGTCGCCCTATTCATCGCTTGAAGCGAGTTAGTGCGCCCCGATCGCCCACAGCTCTCTCCGCCTGGGCTGGACCATAACCTGGATACATTTTTCCTTTTCTGTTTCTTTCTTTCCTTTTGTTTCCTTTTTTATTTTCCTTTTCTTACTTTGTTATTTTTTGCCTTCTGTTTTTCACATAAAACTTGACGAACCAAATTAAGGCAAACAAAAAAGATTTGTATCCAGGTCTATTTTGAAAGATTTCACTGTAGAACAAATTCGCGACGCCTTCATACGAGTTGATTTAAGTCGATAAGGCATGATACTGATAAGAAACGAAATTAGGGTGAAGCATAATAATAATGAACCACAAAAATTGAGGTGAACCCAAAGAAACTAAAATTTGGCCAACTAATTGGGTGAACCGTAATAGCAATGAACTATGAAAAAAAAGTAAATACAATTCGGGTGAACCGAAAATAGTAGTGAACATAAAATGTTGGTCAACCGAAAACCATAGTGAACCAAAAATGTCAGTGAACCGAAAATAGCAGTGAACCAATAATACCGGCGAACCAAAAAATATTGAACCAAAAGGAACCTGAAATTCAGATGAATGGAAGAATTAGATCGCTGGGTTCGTAAAAAAGCATTCAACGTTTTGTAGAAAAAAATGTCTAGGGGTTCCCAAAAATGTATTTTGTATTACCAAAAAATGGTAAATGCAAAAAATGAGGAAAATGGAAAATTAAAATAACAAAGAAACAGAAAATCAGAAAGTAAAAAATGTTATAGAAAAAAGAAACATAAAAGAAAACAGAGAAAAAGAAAAACGTTAAAGAAAAAAAAATGAAATAAAAAAGAGCATTAGTGGGATGTGGCCCATCTGCGATGCGAGGCGGGCGAGCGCACGCAACGGGCGATGTATGCATAAGTGGACTCTGCGAGATATGATATATGAATTCATGGAGGGTGTAGTGGACGAACTAGATTTTGCGGATCCATAGATAAGTTTTACTCTTGGGAAAAATTTATATGGCGATGGAGAAGACGCTTGTTTTTGTCTTTGCTTAGGTCTTTGGGAGCACTAGACCCTTTTATATAATCCGTCGTGGTAGGTGGCACATTCCATCTTTACATGAGTCCTCCTATGAGAAGAGTATGAGATCGGTGCACATACAATAAGGTTTGTTGAGATCTTAGCCTACACATCTCCAAGGTATTCCTTTCAAACCTGGGATACTCTTGTGAATAGGGTTCCGTAGTGACTTCTAGACAATATTGACTTGTATTGTATGGCCCACCTAGCTGGCACATGGGTGTACATTGTCGGGTATGCATCACATCTATGAGTCGACAATGCCCTTGTGTTGCTCATACGTCTCAAACGTATCTATAATTTTTGGTTGTTCCATACTTGTTATATATCATTGCCACATATTTTTATAATATTTTTAAATTATTTTAGCATATTTTATGAAACTAACCTATTAACAAGATGGTCAGTGCTAGTTCCTGTTTTCTGCTGTCTTTTTGTTTCAGAAAAGCTAGTCGGGAAAGTTTCTCCGAATCGCCTGAAAATTTACGTGAATTATTTTTACATGGAAACAAAGACTGCGCCAGGAGGGGAACTGCAGGGGGCCCATAGGCCCAGGGCTTGGCCGCAGCTGGGTCCCACCTGGCTGACTCCGGAGCCTTCTCCAAGTCCTACTGGGTTCGATAACCTTGGTTTTGTAATCAAGGGAAACTGCTACTTTACTACATCATACCTTCCTCTTGGGGTCTCCCAATGAACGTGTGAATCACGCTATCAGTTGCTAACCAATTATTGAACCGTAGAAACATAAAATACATAATTTTCATGGCTAACTAGAAAATTTACCATGCCAATTATCCAAGGACAATTTTTTTTAAACACCTCACACACTCTTGAATTTTCAGACATAACACTGAAGTAATATGTGTCAATATATTTCTTAAACCATGTGTCTTAAAACTCCAAGTTACTTGATAATATAAATACATGTGCAGACATATATACAGTTTGATACATCTAACTTTCAACAAATGAATAAACGGAGGCATGCGATTTTATTTTTCTCGGATTTTTAGAGATTTAAATTAATTAAAGGTTTAAAATGGAATACCAAAGGAAACAACTAATGAAGTTTTCGTTGCAGCTCACGGTTCAAAATTACATCAATTGTAAATGAGTCGTTATGATAACCATTTATTTTTATTCATACGATGGCCTAGTTAGATGATAAAAACAATTAGGGTATATATGTAAACCCAAAAATATCCGGTGCATGTAAGGACATACCCAAAATTGCATGTCAAGATAATGTTTTGATATCAATCCTCTGATTTTTTAACCGTTTGGATGTCGTCAAATATAATTTTCCGTACGACCAAATTGAAACAATCGTTGTCCGTGGGCAACTCGTCCTTTAGAATTTCTTGTAGTTTTTTTTAGAGTCAAACTAATGGGATATGGCTCAGAGTTTTGTACCCAGACTTTTCTGCAAAATAAACATCATAAAGAACATAAGATAATGTATGTTGTCAATTGCTCAAATAGAATTATATGCAATACAAAATATTTAATAACTTACTCTAAATATTCTGCTGGATTGACTTGATGTAGTTACAAAGTCCACCAACTAACTCATGTAGGCTCAGGTTTGAAAGGATAGATAACAACGATTGATACTGTATTTGTTTTCAACAGATAATGAGGTCAATTCTTTTGATTGATTTTTATCAAATGACATGTCTGACATCATAATATCATTTGGATCTCCCTCGGTGTCATCAATTTCAAACATTGTAGTCGCTGTGCCTTGTTTGTTTTCCAACATAATAGTATTGCAGCTAACGTATATCTAAAAGAAGTAATCATTTACTGCAAGTGACCAACAAATATTAGCATACACAAAAATTTAAATGGAAGGAACAATATATATCTATCAAACATAATAGTTATTTACCTGTGAGTACTCCACCTGAGTCATAATATTTATTATGTTGTTATTATTGTAAAAAAAGTGAGTACTCCACCTGAATCATAATATTTATTATGTTGTTATTATTGTAAAAAAAGGTCATGTGTGCGAAATGGATGGGCTCGCCAAAGAAAAAGGGGAGCGCCTACGTCGCAGTCGACTGAGATTTACTTATGTCTCAGTCGACTGCTGACATCGTTCGTTCGTCACGTACAAGCGATTAGGAACGACTCCACCCGTGAAGCCCATGTTCGCAGGCCTTCTAACCCTTTGTTTTTAAAAATCTGTTTTGAGCTTTCTGGCTGAAAAATGTGGGCTTCTGCAGGCTTTTGTTGTGCACATTTTGGCTCTCCAATAAAAATAGTGTCCTTTTTTTATGAGAGCTGTACTCTTTCGATTTTTGTGTAAAGCTGGCGTGTTATTCAGCCCACAAACCTCCAATATCCTTGTGTGCGCTTACTCATTTTTTTTGTTGCTGGGCCGGCTTTGGTCCAGTCCATTGACAAGTTTTGGTTTCTTTTTTCTTTAATCTCCAATAGTATGTTTAATTAATACTTTTTTATATAATCACTTCATTAGTTAAGAAAATTCACGGGATAATTTACAAGCAATAATAAGAAAAGAGTTGGAGTAGAGAAGAAGTAGTTGAAAATCCCAGTTGCGACTAGGATGCAACTGGGGCACACTAAGAAAAATATATTAGTTGCACCTAGCATGCAACTAGCTGAAAAAACACTCTTAAATTCCCAGTTGCGACTAGGATGCAACTGGTGAAAAATAAAAAAATGCACCCTATCGTGCAACTAGAAAATAATTTTGAAAAATGTGAATGAAAAATATAATTCCCAGTTGCGACTACTATGCAACTGGGGCACACTAAGAAAATATATTAGTTGCGCCTAGAACAACTGGGTGAAAAAAAACACTTTAAAAAAAATCTTAGTTGCGACTATGATGCAACTGGGGCACACTAAGAAAAATATACTAGTTACACCTAACATGCAACTGGGTAAAAAAAAACACTTAAATTCTCAGTTGCGACTAGCATGCAACTGGTGAAAAATAAAAAAAACAAGAAAATAATTTTGAAAAAGGTGAATGAAAAATGAACATTAGAATTCCTAGTTGCGACTAGGATGTAACTAGGACACACTAAGAAAAATATATTAGTTGCACCTAGAATGCAACTGAGTGAAAAAAAACACTTAAAAAATCCTAGATGCGACTAGGATGTAACTGAGTCACACTAATAAAAATATTAGTTGCACCTAGCATGCAACTGGGTAAAAAACACTTAAATTCCCAGTTGCGACTAGCATGCAACTGGTGAAAAACATAAAAAAACAAGAAAATAATTTTGAAAAAGGTGAATAAAAAATAAACATTATAAATCCTAGTTGCGACTACGATGCAACTGGGGCACAGTAAAAAAACATTAATTGCACCTAACATGCAACTAAGTGAAAAAAACTTAAAAAAAATCTTAGTTGCGACTACGATGCAACTGGGGCACACTAAGAATTTTTTTAGTTTCACCTAGCATGCAACTGCGTGGAAAAACACTTAAAATACCCAGTTACGACTAGGATGCAACTGGTGAAAAATATTTATTTTTTTTAAAAAAAAAGGTGAATGAAAAAATGAACAGCGACTACGATGCAACTGAGGCACGGTAAAAAAGACATTTGTTGCACCTAGCATGCAACTAGGTGAAAAAATAAACATTAAAAATAAAAAATATTAAAAACATTAGTGTCCACTTGCACCGGAAAATCTCTGTTGCGACCCACTTGCAACTGGAAAAAATTGAGTCACGACCCACTTGCAACAGGAAAAACTAAGTTGCGGCCCAGATGTAACTGGAAAAAGTTCAGTTGTAACCCACTTGCAACCGGAAAATCTCAGTATGACACACTTGCAACTGAAAAAAATTTAGTTGCAAATCCACTTGCAACCGGAAAATCTCAGCTGCGACCCACTTGCAACTGGAAAAAAATTAGTTGCAACCACTTGCAACTCAGAGGCAACACGAATCACGACACAAAGATGAAAAAATTCCTCAGTTGCAACTCACTTGCAACTAGAAAAACTTAGTTATAACCCGCTTGCAACTGGAAAAAATTGAGTCGCGACCCACTTGCAACAGGAAAAACTAAGTTGCGACCCAGTTGCAACTGGAAAAAGTTCAGTTGCAACCCACTTGCAACCGGAAAATCTCAGTGCGACACTCTTGCAACTGGAAAAAATTTAGTTGCAAATCCACTTGCAACCGGAAAATCTCAGTTGCGACCCACTTGCAACTGGAAAAAATTTAGTTGCAACCACTTGCAACTCAGAGGCAACACGAATCACGACACAAAGATGAAAAAATTCCTCAGTTGCAACCCACTTGTAACTGGAAAAACGTAGTTGTAACCCGCTTGCAACTGACAATGCAAAGATTTTAGTTGCAACCCACTTAATTGCAACTAGAAAAAACTTATTTACATCCCACTCACAACTGAAAAATCTCAATTGCTACCCAGTTGTAACTCAAAGCCAGCACAAACCTAACGTAAATTGAACATTCAGAAACAGATTGGAACCAACTTGTAAAAAAAATCAGTTACAACATACTTACAACTGAAAAATCTCGTTTACCTTCTTGCTAGCATGAATAGCGGCGTGATCTAGCAATTGAGGAGTCGACCGGTGATTAACTAATTATCTATTGACCGGAAATTAGCGAAACACAAAAAAGAAAACTCGACAACTCGAATTTATCTAATTCTTAGTCGACTGACTAATTCTCAGTTGCACATGACATGCAACTGTTATATATATTTTAATTAGCACATAAAATGTAGCAAAATCATGAAAAACTGACTTGCTACAGCACGGTGGCAAAAAAATATGAAAAATAGTGGACAACAAAATAGGAAATAATAATCATGCCATCATTTTTGAACCGATGGGACCATCAAATTAAAAAATGTATGAAAAAGAGACAACATAGTCGAGCTATGTGCAACAAGCCAACATGCAACATAAAAGGAAAAAAAAGACAGAAGAAAGATCATGCAATTTTTTTGAGGGAATAAAAAAAGATCATGTAACTGAATGAACCGATCCAATGCCAAGCTTGAAAAACAAAAACGACCGAATACACAAAAAGCCCAAACAACATGCGGTAGCAGCAGCCCATTGCATGTGCGCCAACAGCAGCAGCCCGGACTTTGTTTTGGTAGAGAAGCCACGCATCGTGCTTCATGCACAAACAGAAAACAACATACAGGCTGCACGAATCTTGGCACCAAAATCAACGGTGACCAAGGTGACTGAGACTTAGCTAATCTCGAAATAGGCTTTCGCCCCGCTATATTAATATAGCAACCACCCGATACAACTTTGAGACCACAGCTGGGGCAAACATCACAATCCTGCCCAAAAGAAAAGAAAGAGAAAAAGGAAAAGAAAACAACGCCAACATCGGCGGATCAACGAAAACGAAAGTGACTCTCGACCGCTACGTCCTCTCCGGCAAAGTCCCACCACAAGCCTAGCGCTCCGAATCGCCGCATACCAAGCAACACCTCCAAGAAGGAAAGCGACGACGCCGACGCTGCTGCCCGGACAAGTCCTAGGGTTTCCCCCGGTATGCTCCGAGGAGTGGGGAAGGGGCACCCCCGACGCCCTTCAAGAAGGAAGGGCGACACTCTCAAGCGTCACCGCGTCGGTGCCAAAACGGCAGAGATTTTTCCCGACCCCCAAAAAACCACCTCCCAGATAAGCTGAAGCGCTCCACCAAACCCTGTCGCCCACCACCAGACGCCACCTCGGTCTTGAGTCACGAACGTCGTCTCACCATGGCAAACACTGCGAGGCCAGACTGAGAAGAGACCACCGTCAACAAGGGGTGGCGGTACCACAACCACGCGGGAGGGAACAACCTCCACCGCCAAAGGCAGTAGCCGACCGGACACATCAGCAAAGAGCACACCAGACCATTGGAGCCGGAGAGTGGCAGCAGCACGGCCACCTGGAGGACTTCCTCCACCGCCATGCTGCGGTGCCGACCGGACGCGGTAGCAAGGACACACCAGGCCGTGCAGGCCCGGCCGGGTCCCAAGAGGACCCGTAAAGTCCCCGCCACCACGCTGCAGCACGTAGGCCACGCCGCCGCTGCCCTCAATCGAAACCATAGGTCCAGCCGGACCCAGAAGGGCCCGTGAAGCTCTCACCATCGTGCTGCAGCAGGAGTGGTTGTCGTGCCACGCCGTCCACGTCACGGAGATCTCGAAACTCAAGCTGAAGGTAGGCTGGTCGCACCCGACCCGCCCCGACCCAGATCGGGCCCGCAGGGACTAGATCTGGGCCTGCAGGGCTGCGGGCGAGCTCAACCCGTCACCACCGCCGCCAAGGACGACGCCACCGCCGCATCAGCCACCCGCATGCCGGCAGGTCGCCCCGCCGCCGCTGGCCGGACCTCCGCCGCCTGGGGACACCACCCGAAGAAGTACCCATCCGCGCGGGCCTTCCACCGAGAGGGAAGAGGCAGGGGGCCGCCGCCGCCGCCCGGGCCCAGCCCCGGCGACGAACGCCGGCGACGGCAGACGGGAAGGGAAGGGGAGGAGGCCTAGAGGAGAGGGTGCCGGAGGCGCGGCCCGTCCGCCCGCGCGGGGGGCGGCGGGTCGCGAGAGGTGGGGGTTGGTGGGGGGAGGGGAGCGGAATCTCCACCCACAGCCGTCCGACTTAGCTAGTAATTCTCAGGCGCCCTAGCAAAACCGAAGAAAAAGAGATGGGCTCGCCCGCGACGAACGAGATTCCCTCTCCGGCCCCTCGTCGCCGTCACTGGATGATCAGCGGCGGCGTGCGGCGGAAGGAATAAATTTGTGGAAAAGAAGGTGCATGATCCGCTCGGTCGACCTGTGGCCGATGGCGTCCGCCGTAGCAACGTCGCCGACATCCATCCGTGGAGGTGGAGCCCGCCTGAAGCTGAAAGCGTGCTGCTCCATCTTTTGCTTCTTCTCTGTCACCCCCTCCCTTTTTTCCCATTCGGCAGGTCACTCAATCGCTAAAAAAAAAGTGTCGATCCCAGTATCCCACAGTGGAGAAGAAGAAACAGCATATGCGTTCCGGAGTTTTAATTTGGTCCAGTCCCTGACAGAAAATGAGCACGAGCGCCGCCGTGTATTTCCAGACGATCGATCCTTCACTACCAACTCTCTGCCGACTGAAACGCGTGTCTTCCAGCGCGACGACGTCAAGCACCAGGTGTCGCTTCGAGGTGGCACTGGCACGAGCGCGAGCCGCGATGCGTGGCCCGATGGCCGCGTGGACAAGTCAATGGAGCGGCGTCACGTCACGTGATGTGTCCACCGGGCGTCTCGTGGTCGTGGCCGCGTGCCGCGCCACCCTTTGCGTGGTCGGAGATAAAGCGCACGGTAGCAGAACGTCGACGCCGCTTGGGCTCGTGCGCCGCCGTCGGCGGCCCACGACGGCAGCAGCGCCATTTCTCCATCTGTGTTCGTCCACGATGTACGTAGATTTTTATGCGCAATTAACCGGATCTGGTCTCATAGCGTTTAATTATCTTAACTTGTACGAACAAATTTCCGGAATATTTATATGCTGTTTTTGAAACAGCTGTGTGAGATGTAGAACTCTCCATCCAATTAAACAAGCTTCTTGTCGATGCGCTGGCCACCCACCTGTGCCATCACCAGATGCCTAATTTGTTGTGTTTCTCTTTGCGTGGGTGTGGTTATTCTCGAGCCTACCACCGGACCTACCCAGTATCTGGCTAATATAACCAGCACCTGCCACGAGGAAACTCCATCAAGCTGTACTGTACGCGCAGTTTGGCAAGACTTTAATCTGGGTTGATCAGCCGTGCTGTCTGCAGTTACGATGCATCGATTTTTTTTGCAGTAAAATCTGTTGATTCTCTATAAACGAAACAGAATGGTGGATAAATCACGTCTACAAATGTTTGTTCTCTCAACATTTTCATCTACTAGTACGTTATAAAATATTTATTCAATATTTTTTTTAGAAAAGTAGGCAGATCTTTGCAAAAAAGTAATCAGAATAACACAGAGATTGTCATAATCGACACAAGCCGAGCCCACGCAGGATATTTTATTCCGCAGCTAGGTCTCATCCGTAAATACACCCAGAATCGAGGGCAAATCCGTCATATCCGGCACCACCATCTTCCAGCGATCCCTCTTCTTCCCCTCGAAGACAAAAAGAACTCCCGAGAAAGGAAAAAAAAAAAGAGGACTCCACCACGGCTGTGGGCTTCTACTACTAGCAGAGTCCGGCAGTTTCTTCTCCCCCACGCGAAGGCGGAATCGCTCGCACGTCCGTCCCGAGAGAGCCCCCAGCCGGAGCACGCTCGCTCCCATCGCGGTGGCGGCGCCGTCGGCAGTCGCCAACGATCGGCGGCGGCGGAGATGTTGGAGGACCAGGTCGCCTTCCTGCTGCAGAAGTACCTCGGCAACTACGTCCGGGGGCTCAGCAAGGAGGCCCTTAAGATCAGCGTCTGGAGAGGTCAGGACTCCCTTCTCTCCCCTTCCCTTACCTTCCCCTCACCCGTACGCGCGCACTCGCTTGAATCCGCTGGAAACGCGTGGTTGGTTTCGCCGTTGTTTTGTTCGATTAATTAATTCCTCGCGTGTTCAGGGAAGCGCTTGCGGCTGATTTGGTTCGTAATTTTAGTTCGTCGCCGCGGCGTTGCTTGTTTGTGAGTATCGCTGTCAGTAACAGCAGTGGATTGGTGTGGGACGGCTGTTGGGTGGGAGGTCGAGCTTGAGCGTACGCTTCGGTTTGGGTGTCGCGATTCAGTTCGGCGTGATCAGGAGTAGGCTGTAGGCGGAGCCTGGGCACTGGTGATGTTTTGTGTTAAGCTGTGTTTGTCGTGAGTGGTAGCATTGGGGATGACATTGATAGCGAGCTTGAGCTATTTACTGTCGGTGGAAATTATGTTTGGATGCTATCGTGCAGTCATTCTGTTCCCTCACCGTGTTTAAAAAACCTTTTATGCTTCATTTATTTTGGCACGGTTGTAATTTGGTTGCTGACAGTATTGATGTAGCTAGCAGTTATACATGATAAAGCTGATTTAGTATTATGATTTGATGGACGCAATGGCTGGGCATTGTATGTATGCTGTGACTTGGTATCGATAATTAATGTCATGGTTGAGGGAAGGACCAATAAAATTTCGTATTCTAAGAATTTGTACTGGAAGCTGCAGTGTTGAGATGTATGTCATTCACTGGGCAGTGCTGTGAAGGTTCACAGTTCTTGTTTTCAGAGAAAACGTTCACTGTACTTTGTAAAGCTTGGTTTGTGATAATAGTTTGGTTGCGTCAGCTAGAGGGCTAGTGTGAGTTGTTGGTACATAGCGTGATGTGCCACCGATGCTCCTGAACATATATACCCATGCCACCTGGTCGAATATCTCAATTAGTCAGTCAGAGAGGCCTTGAACTTGCATTTTTGCTAAGAACATGGCATAAGGCTGAACTCTGATACCACTTGAAACCATGGATAAAATATTATACCGGAGACGCTTCTGTGCACCCAAATAGTCCTTACACTTGTAATCTTAATATCAAATGTGTCTGTACAACATGAAACATACTATGTATGGAAGGTGGGTTTTATTTGGAAGCCGGGCTTGTTCTAAGCCAGGCGCTGTATTTGGACCATGCCTTTTCCGTTGATCCTGAAATCTGATTGTCTGGAACACAGTGATGGGCTAAACTCATCTGGACTCTGGCTTAAATAAGGACAATTATGCTGTTATGGTGAGTCATCTATCAGCAGCAGAGCCACGGGTACCACATCTGGCTTCTGACCCTGGACCTTGCATTGCTGTCTACTGACACGACCAGGCCCTGGGTCCATCCTTCAGCCCACCAAGTTACACCCTATGTTCCCTTCCACAAGCACATGTCAAGATGATCTTTGGGAGGAGAATGTGATATATGCATTTCTTAGTCCCCACTAATGGAGCTTATCTCAGCCAACAAAATAGTGAGTCAAGAAGACAAAACGTGAGTTGCTGTTGTTCACTTAACTGCTGTAGGTTGTAGTGCATGAAGTCCATGCGGTTGATCCTTCTATATCGGCATTTTTTTTTTGAAATAACGAAGTTGTCAGATGGAATATACAATATCAAGTCATATAAAGGACTTAATGCCAATTAACTAAAATATCTAGTGATGGTTGGCAGCAATAGATTTTTTTCGAGAAAACGCAAAAGCTTAATAGAAAAGAGAGTTATGTACAAGCCCAAGAAAGGACTACACCGCTGTTGCACAATCCCGGGCCTCGGCCCAGACTGTGGAAAACAACCAGTAGATGTCAGGCTGCACCGCGATAGAAGGAAATGATGATGTTGTGAAATTTGGCAATGGTGATCTCACAGGCAGTATATGTGTGTGCTGGGTCAAACATTTGCATCAGTGGTTGCCATGTTGAGATGGTTGTAAATGGATACACATTATACACACATGCGCATGCACACTTGTTTTCCTTCTGCTAGGTATGGTTCATGTGTAATGATTTATGAATGATACTGGCCATCTGCAACTTACTGTTATTATGTTTTCTGTAATATTATTTCAGGTGATGTAGAACTCACAAACATGCAGTTGAAGCCGGAGGCGCTCAATTCCTTGAAGTTACCCGTGAAAGTCAAAGCTGGTTTCCTTGGTTCAGTGAAGCTCAAGGTCTGTAGTAGTTGCTTCGGTTGCAAAAATATTTTGCCTGAATCTACTATGTTGTGATTTTCTTTGACATGATTGAATATGCTAAAGGATGATTGCATCAATGATTATTAGGTCCCATGGAGCAGACTTGGCCAAGAGCCAGTCTTGGTTTATCTTGATCGGATTTTTATATTAGCTGAACCAGCAACAAATGTTGAAGGTTGCAGTGAGGATACTGTCCAAGAAGTCAAACGAAGTAGAGTTAGGGTGAGTAATTTGTGATGGTAGTTAAAGATATTTGACAATTGTCACTTGAACCGTGTATTAATGATATTTTGTTTACTGAAACAGGAAATGGAAATGAAATTATTGGAGAGCCAGCACCAACTGAACTCCGAACTGGTACATATTGGTGCTTAGACTTCTTACAATTGTGTGTGTATTTGTGTATTGTGGTGATTATCTACTGAATGACTTGGATAGTGGATCATGTTATGCCTCTTGTTGTGTGGTTTGGGAACTGACCATGTTATAGCATGCTTATGCTTATTAATTTCTGACTTGAACTTTTCATTCCTGATGAAGAATTCGTCATGGCTTGGGTCTTTCATTGGCACTGTAATTGGAAACATCAAGTTGTCCATTGGCAATATTCATATCAGATACGAAGACATAGAGAGGTACTTAAATTTCTGTTTAGTGAATGTATCTTTCAGAGTGCATATAAGAATACCATGTATTGTTTCTGTAGCAATCCAGGCCACCCTTTCGCAGCAGGTTTGGTACTTTCAAAGCTGTCAGCAGTTACCGTGGATGACCATGGGAAGGAAACTTTTGCCACTGGTGGAGATTTGGACCGAGTGAAGAAGGTATATTCTCCTAACTTCATAACATTTTTGCTCGGTCATTAATTTGATATAATATGCAATGGCTGCTTATTACTTCTGGGAATCTAGACATCCCTTTTGCAACCCATGGATTATTCTTTGGTAGATGGAAATGAGGACTGGAAACCACTTTCTATGGCTTTTGGATCAGAAAATGTAATGCTGTTGTGAACAACACTAGGTGTTAACGACAAGCAACTCGTCTTTTATTATTTCCTCATATTGTTTTTGTTCGTCGATTTCTTTACACTATTCTGCACGTCTAGTAGGGATAGTATGTTGATGTCAATAGGAAATACATCCTTTTAAGTTACAAAATGTTCTTCCCTAAGATCCATTTTTTTTGCTTCTGGTAGTTTTATTTATTGTTCTTGCTTGACTCCTCATGCTCCCCATGTGACCCTCTCGCATCGCCTCCTCCAACCGAGGAGAGGGGGGGGGGGGGGGACCCTAAACGCCCCCTCACCACCCCTCCTTCTTTCCTTCTCCTCGCCGCTTTCGGAGGCCGCTGTCGAAAAAGCCACGCGACGCTGATGATGTGGGCGGCGGGGATCTCGTCGCGCGACTACTCACGCACTGGCTTGGAGGTCGCTTGTCGCGTGGGGGCCTGGTCGCCGCGGATCGGTTTCTCGCCGGCAGCCGATGGTGGGTATGGTGCTGCCGGTGGTGGCCTGGGCGGGGATCTTGGATGCTGGGCCCCAGGTCTTTTCGGCAGTAACTAGGCCACTGCCGCTCTGCACCAGGGCGCGGGAGCTGGTCTTCGCATTGAACGGTGGCGGTGACACGACATAGGCCTTCCGATCTCTGATTTACTGCGACGGTGGACCTTTTTGTTCGTATTGCCCAGTGGTGGCGGTGGCGACGCATCTTCCCAGGCCATGGCCGGTGGCACGGTCTCTACGGAGCCCAAGGTCGGCAGGTTTCGGCCTCTGGATGGAGGTTCCCGGCGGCACGCTCCAGTTATTGGTCGTCCCCACCTCCGTGCAAAGGTTGGAGTGTTCAACATAGCCCAGAAGGCGTCTACAACGACAGATATGGTGATCCTACTTTGCTCGATGCATGGGTTCAGATCTTGTCCAACGTGCCTCACGTGATTGGCCTATCAGCGTGGGCGGACCCTCGGCGTCAGGGATCGATGTTGATGTCGGGCGTCCCAAGACGTTGCTCGCCGACATGTTGCATGCGCATGGTTCCAATTGCGTGCCTGTGCGTGTGCGGTTGTGCGACGATGGATCAGCAGGTGGTGGCAGGACCGGACGACTTCGGTCTAGTGGCACTTGTTGAGTGTTTGGTCTCGAATCCAGGGGTGAAAGCTTTCGCTCAGACTTTTCTTCGGGTGAAAACTCATGATCTGACCTCCGTGGTTGGATCCAGCGACATCGACATCGTGCGGCGTTCCCTTCTTGAAGGTGTCGTTGTTGGAGCACTTCTCCTGTTACCCTCGAGTTGCTGTGATTGGTGGTTGATGCTAAAGTTAGCTGCAACCGCTTTGTTGATTGTTTTTTTTTTTCCTTTTTTCATTGTTTAATAATTTGGCTGTGTGTATTCTCGATGTCTTGATTAGCTCTTAATATCGTGTTGGTGCAGAGTCCGGGTGTAATTGGTATCTCGCCCCAATGGGTTTCATACCCATAGGACTGGCTAGTTTTTACGTTGGCTAGCCAAGCCTATCACAACCCTTTGATATGAAACCCTTTCACGTACTACTCTCGCCCAAATGGGTTTCATACCCATAGGACTGGCTAATTTTTGCGTTGGCTTGCCAAGCCTATCACAACCCTTAGATATGAAACCCTTTCACGAGGACTTCCCAGTAGGTCACCCATCCTAGTACTACTCTCGCCCAAATGGTTTTCATACCCATGGGACTGGTTAGTTTTTATCACAATCCTCCTCCTTTACCCGGGCTTGGGACCGGCTATGCCTAGAAGACATAGGCGGAGTTATCATCTTTATATCAATACATTAATACATTCCCTTTATCGATTTTTTTTGTTCTTACGTTTGATAGCTTATTTATGAATTATGATGGTTTTGCAGTCTGTTGAACTTGAGAGTCTGGCGCTGTATTTTGATTCTGATAGCAGTCCTTGGAGCGTGGATAAACCTTGGGAAGACTTACTGCCTTCAGAATGGAGCCAGGTAGCTTACAGTTGTATTGCTAATAAAAATATGTGGGGTCTGAGGGTATTCTGCATGTAGACAGTTGTCTACTTTTTTAGCTGAAAACTCTACGGGAGGCCCAACAGTATTTTTTATTTAAATGAGGAAATATATACAAGCAGGACTGTACAAGTGGGGCTATAAAGACTCTAAATATTTACTGGCTCAGCAAATCTTTTTCAGGTTTTTGAGTTCAGAAAGCAGGATATTTCTAGTACTGCTTCAAAAGCCCACAATTACATATTAAGACCTATATCTGGCAAAGCAAAATATACAAAGGTACAAGTTGATGAAGCGAAGAGAAGTGGACAAGCGTTGCAAAATGCTGCTGTTGATTTGGATGACGTTACTTTGTCTTTGTCGAAGGTTTTTTATTCTCGACCAACCCCCCCCCGTCTTTTTTTAAGTGACAAAGCAGCAATGTAATGGTAGTCTTTTTTCTTCAAATCAGGATGGCTACAGGGACATCTTGAAGTTGGCTGATAATTTTTCTTCTTTTAATCAACGGCTGAGATATGCTCATTACCGGCCATCTTTACCAGTGAAGTCTGATCCGAAATCTTGGTGGAAGTACGCATACAAAGTAGTGACTCACGAAACGAAGAAGGCAAGGTATATAGATTCTACACGCCTTTCTGTGTCGAATCCTCTTTGTGTGTGGATTATGTATTATTTGTTAGCATGTATAGGTTTTGTTTATCATTTTATAATTATGATATTCAACATAGCTCAAGATAGTGTCTGTAGCCATCTTATTTTATTCAAGTTAAAGTCCTGGACGTCAATTGATTTTAGGCATGACACCATTATAGTATTGTCCTTTGGAAAATTCATTGCATATTTTTCTGTTTCGCGAAGCACCCTTCATAATTAATCATCTATTTTCGATGTTGACTTTTGCCTAACACCTATATGATGTAATGTTACATGGAGTACTTATGTGTGCACCTGATTTTCTCATTGAGTTTGTGTTGACATCTCATTGATGCAGTGGAACTCTATCTTGGGAGCAACTACTGAGAAATGCAAGACTTCGGAAGGCATATGTATCTTTATATGCGTCCCTTCTGAAATCTGACATGAGCCGTCTGGTTGTTGAAGATAATGAGGAGATTAATAACATGGATCGTGAACTAGATATGGAAGTTATTCTTCAATGGAGGTAGTATGTTTGTTCTTTGCTCTTTGAGACATCTCTATGAAGATTATCTTGTAGATTCGCCTGAAATAATAATGATGATAATCTGGTATCTATGTTGATGATTTGTTCCAGTAGTTCATAATAATGTGGAAGGAAGTGTATCTGAATACTGATATTTCCATTGGCTCTTCTCAAAATTACTTTATGTCTGACATGTAAACATTATGTCATATGCTATTACTATCTTGCATGCAACTGTTGCATAATAGCTATGTTGTTTGAGTGGGCTGATCATTCCTTCCGAAGGTTCTATTCTTTTTTTAAAGACATCATACAATAGCCTTTGAAACCTTGAGCAAGACATCTACGATTCTTCACTCTTCTGATGCAGAGTGAATAGGCAGGCCGCAAGCATGCTGTGCAGCTTTGTCCTTGATTGTTTGAGCCACTGATGAGAACAAACCATAGAATTCCACGAATGAACATTGCAGCAATATGGATTTTTTTTCATAAAATTGAACTATATTTTCTCCCATTGTTTCATCTGCATGATCTCCTATGAGTTGCCCGATGCTTAATATTTATCTTTTTTTCCTTTGTGAAGGATGCTGGCCCACAAGTTTGTTGAACAGTCAGCAGAAACATATCAGCGTGCTCAACAAAACAAGCAGCAGTCCTGGTGGTCATTTGGATGGTCTGTATCTATACAAACTCGCATTCTCTGTATTGCCGATGTGCATCATTTAATTCTTCTCGTGCGTACAGGAGCGGCTCTTCAAAGGATGATGGAGACTCAAAAAGTTTTAGTGATGAAGATTGGCAAAGACTAAATAGGATAATTGGGTACAAAGAAAATACGGAGTATATTCCTGCTCAGCAAGATATGAAATTGATGCAGTTTTATTTTGAAATACGCATGAAGCATAATGCATCAAGGCTTATCATTGATGGTTCAGAGTGTCTTGCTGATCTTTCATGTGAAGATTTTTGCTGTAACGTGAAAATGTATCCAGAGGCAAAAGTTTTTGATCTGAAGCTTGGTTCCTACAAACTTTTATCTCCATATGGCCTGCTTGCTGAGGTTTTACCACCTTGTTCTTCTAATTTTACCTTCTAAACTTGCAAATTCATTAATGACTGAACAGTACCATTGTCCATTGACTTATCAGAGTGCAAGTGTTGTTGATTCTCTTGTTGGTGTCTTTTCGTACAAACCATTCAATGAGCAACTGGACTGGAGTTTTACAGCTAGGGCTTCTCCTTGTTATATAACTGTAAGTTATCCTTAATAGACCTCTGGTGTGCACATATTTGATTTACCCTTGTATGATTATTGTTGCTGTTCTGGCAGTATCTGAAAGAGTCCATTGACCAAATGGTTGCCTTTTTCAAGAGTAGCCCTACCATTAGCCAGACCCTTGCACTAGAGACTGCTGCTGCTGTACAGGTATATAGTTATAATTCATTGAAGCAAGATTTGTTTCTATGGTAGTATTATTGATTCTTCTGCATATTTTTCTTTGAGTAACCATATCTTTTGATTTATGAAGATGACATTAGATGAAGTGAAACGCACCGCTCAACAGCAAATGACACGAGTTCTAAAAGATCAGTCCAGGTTGGTGTAAATTATTTTACTGAAAGAACTATTCTGTGGTGGACACCAGAATGAGAATATAGTCAAACTCTGTAGGCCTCTCAGAATCCTATTTTTCATAGAGACGCCTCCACATTAATGGTTATACAAGTGATCGTTGTTGTGACGTGAGTCACGTGGCAAACAATTATCAGTAACCATAGCTTAGTGCTTAGATTTGGAGTTATGGCCTATGGAGCATATTGAATTGCAATAAGGCGATAGTGTCTTACTACCATGCTTCAGCCTAAAGACAAGAATACAGATTATGTTACATTTGCCTGCACCACCAACTATAAGTCAATTTCGATTATCAAGGCATTGTTATACATTTCAATAACCCCTCATATCCATGTCATTCTTTTTCTTGTACTTTTTACTTTGATGCTAAGTATTATTCTAAAAGTTCGCTGTATGTTCTTTCTTCTTTGGGTTGTTTTTTCTGAATGGCTACTGATGTACTTATAATCTTCTGTTAGGTTTTCACTGAATCTGGATATCGCTGCTCCTAAAATCACCATTCCTACCAAGTTCCGCCCAGACGATGTACACGAGACTAAGCTTTTGCTTGACCTTGGACATTTAATTCTTCGGACAGAGGTCTTGTCTACCCTCTGAAATAATACTTTCATATCTACGATTCGTTGAGTTTATCTGTCACTGATGTTTCTTGTCACTTCAGGAGATTTGGGATTCATATACTTCAGAAGAGCAAGATATATATCTAAATTTCAATTTGGTACTCAATGACGTATCTGCATTTCTGGTGGATGGTGATTACCATTGGAATGATACATCTAAAGAAGTCAATTTATTGCCAGTTATTGACAAGTGTGGAATTGCTTTAAAGCTTCAGCAGGTGGACACAAATTTTCTCTCTTTCCCCACGAAAGAATAAATAGAAGTGGGTATGACTCATCCTCCTGTTTTGCAGATCCAGGTAGAAAGTTCACTATATCCTTCCACAAGAATGGCAGTACGGGTGCCTTCCTTGGGATTTCATTTCTCTCCGGCACGCTATCATCGATTGATGGAAATTGTAAAGGTTTTTCAAGACACTGATAGTGAGAGTAACAGTTCAAATCTTGCACATTTGTGGGATCAAGCTGACTTTGAAGGATGGTCTTCTCTTCTTACATGGAAGGTTTGCCTTCTATTCTATACAATTGTATACTCCCTCTATCTCTAAGATTTAAAAAAATACATTTGTAACTAATTGATAGCTTTCTATATGTAATTGGCAATTGCCACTGCCCCTTCAGCGCACTGTGCACCGTGCCGTCGGTAGGCCTGTTAATTTCCCCCCTAACATAATAATTTAAACTGCAAATGCTCATCGAACAAGTTAGTCGAAATTTAAATGATGGTGCCAAAGGGTAATTTTAGAGTAGATAGCAGAATGTACTAAACTGTCTGTTGCCCCGTTTTAATAAATCTGATATTACTATCTCTAACATTTCTCTACGACCTGTTATTAGGGTGTTGGAAACCGAGAAGCTGCTTGGCAGCGAAGGTACTTGCGCCTAGTGGGGCCATTTCTGTATTTATTTGAAAATCCAGAGTCTACAACATATAAGCAATGGTCCAGGTTGTTCCCTTTCCTGTTCTTACCTTTTTATGCAAATTCTGGATTGAGAGCTACCATTAAATTTGAGTCCTATCCTATAATGTCAACTGATTTGTTAGCTGAGATTGCCTGGATATTTGTTTCGAGTTTAATTTTTCATCTGTTTGTGTTGCGCTGCAGTTTAAGTGGGAAACAGATTCATCAGGTCCCTACTGAGCTAACGAATGGTGTACAGAATATCGTGGCACTTCACGACTCTGGTCAAGTTAACCCCAAGGTACGGTCTAGTAGCTGAGCTTATTATATCCAGTTATTTAGTTTTTTAAGATTATAATCAGGTATATTACCTAATGATTTTCCGCACTTAGCAATGTCATGATAGAATTGACACAATGAACCACTGGCAATGTAGAATCGTCGATAGCCTCTCCTTGTAATATCCATTACATAATTGATGATTTCAATTGATTTATTGTGCAGATTCTTGAAGATACTGGTGCTTTGATACTGTTGTTTGATAGTGAGGAAACAAGAAAAGTATGGCAGAACCGCTTGCAGGGTGCTATCTATCGTGCATCGGTACTTTTCCTTTTCCGTAGGTTTCAATTTTTGTCTTGTATTGTTATCTAGATAATAACCGGCATACTCGCAGGGTTCTGCCACAGTTTCAAACTTTCCTGAAGCTACTTTCCCATCAGAGTCCCACTCCTTCAAAGGCAGTCTTCAGGATGTTGTCAACATAGAAAAAATGTTTGTTGCTGGTATTCTTGATGAACTAAAGATCTGTTTTTCATGTGGCTATGAGGTATGTCTTTCTTGTTGGTATGTCTTCTTACCCACTTTTCCTTGTAATCTTGAACCTAATATAGTTGATGTAACTTTCACTGTTTGTAGAATCACAGACTAAAAAAGTATTACTAGCTAAGGAGAGCAGCTTGTTTGAATTTCGGGCAGTTGGTGGTCAGGTATACCTATCTACATTTTGTCCTTGCTATGTGATTCATCTTACTTACCAAATTTATGTGTGCAAACAAATAGGTTGAGCTTTCAATGAAGGGTGGCGACTTAATGATTGGAACTATTTTGCGATCACTGGAAATTGAAGATCAGTATTTTTACCCAGGTAGTCCTGTACCAAGGTACTTGGCGAGGTCCTTCATCAACAGTATGCAAACAAAAGAAGTCCCCACTCCTGCTCGAAAGAATATTTCAGGACCTAAAGGCACCCCGCTAAAGAAAAGTGACAGTGAGGAAAGTTTTTTCGAAGCATCGGATGATTTTGATGAATTTGAAACACCCATGCTAAAAGAGAGGAGTATATCAGATTATTTTAGTACCCAAGATTTTTTACCTAGTAGCCTCCCATCCTTGCAACCCCCTGCCTTTAGTCGTATTCCTGGTTTGCTACCAGACGGTGAAATTAAAACAGTTGGATTCACTTCAGAAGGTAGTGGTACTTCTGATAGTTTTGTGAAAGCTCAGATTGTTATATATGATCAGCAGTCTCCCAGTATAACAACTTGGACACCAGGGTAAATATCTCAGTATCTAAAGATTTTCATTACAAGACTTCAATTATTTATAAAAACCGAGCCGTTTCCCCTAGAACTGTACTTGTGAATATTAATTTTTCCCTGTCTTTACCAGGTAGTTGTAAGTGTTGCTACTCTAACATTCTTTTGTCATCGGCCAACTGTCCTTGCAATCATGGAATTTATGAATGCTATCAACCTTGCAAATGCCCCTGATAGCGACAAAGATAAAAACACAGATGATACTAAGTCTGATAATGTGACCGAGGAGCCTATATCTGATCTGGAATCAGAACCTAACATAAAAAGATTACTGTCTAAAGGTAAAAGCAGAGTAGTTTTTCATCTCACATCAAGCATGGCAGAGGCACAAGTATTACTGATGAATGAAAAGGGTGATCTACTTGTTACTTTGTCACAAAATAATCTCTCAACCGATATCAAGGTATGAACATGTCTAGTGTATATGATAAATTTTGTCCGAGTTGACCTTGCTTATGTGACTATCTTTGGCATTACTTAAGGTGTTCACATCGTCATTCAGTATAAAGGCTGCACTTGGAAACCTCAAAATAAGCGATGATAGTCTTCGTAGCAACCATCCTTACTTTTGGGTCTGTGACATGCGAAATCCGGGAGGATCTTTTGTGGAGGTACTACCATGTTACCTGTTATATTAATTGACTCATTGCTGACTACTTATAGGTCTTAACTTCTGTAGTTCATGTTTTTCAATTCTTGAATAATCATTCTTTCTGGCTTGAGGAAGTAAGGAATTTTTAAAAACTTCGTGCAGATTGACTTTACTTCATACAGTGTTGGCGACGAAGACTACCGTGGGTATGAATACAGTCTTATAGGGAAGCTTTCCGAAGTTAGGATTGTTTATCTTAACCGTTTTGTTCAAGAGGTATGCTGTTTAGAGCTCATCTATTTTATCCTTTTTGTCAATGGCTTAAGAGCTTTTTCTCTTCTCTATCTTTGCAGATTACCGGTTATTTCCTGGGTCTCGTCCCTAAAAGTTCTGATGGTGTTGTAAAGCTAAAAGACAATGTAACTAACTCAGAGAAGTGGGTTAGCAAAACTGATATGGAAGGATCGCCTGCCCTCAAGTTGGATATTTCATTCAGTAGACCTATAATTGTTATGCCTCACGATACGAATAGTCATGAGTAAGGACGTCTCTCTGTATATGATTTTTTGTATTCACCTATCTTTGTTGCATTTTACAGATGGTTATTTATGGTTGCAGCTTCTTAGAGCTTGATGTCCTGTACATAACAATCCAAAATGAATTCCAATGGATAGGTGGTGACAAGAATGAGATGAGTGCTGTTCACATGGAAATTTTGACAGTTACAGTAAGTTTACTGCATGCACATGTTTTATCTGGACGACAACAGTAGGGGACAGACCTAGTGAAACATTTTGTTTGATTTCGAAAAAAGCACATGCAAATAACAAGAGGAGCACGCGAAAGAAACAGGGTTTAGCCTAGCCATTTAGAATCTTTATAGTAGAATTTTTTACATGTATACTAATTTTCGGTCACTCCCATGGTTTACAAAGCGTCCGCTTCAGGACGCCTAGGCGACGCTTAGGCGTCAAAGCGCCCCCCCTCCGCTTTGGAAAAATGACCGCTTTGGGCGCTTTAAGCGCCAAAGCGCCCCCCATCGCTTTGAGGACGCTTCACGCTTTGTAAACCATGGTCACTCCAATCAAATACATGAACTGTTCAATGTTTACTTGTGCCTTCAAGTTTAAAGGAAAGGGAGGATGATAGAATGGAAAAGTACACATGTTAAAGGTTATTCTGTCTTCTCTTTTTGTAGAATATCTTTGGGTTCTGTTGTAAAGTATTAGGTGAATCACACCTGTTTGCACTTATCCTTCATCAGTGCAATCCAGATTACTAGTTTGTTACTGCTGATCTTATAATTGTTCGTATAACTGTCGTTGCATACTTCTCTTGTAGGTAAAAGACATAAATTTAACTATCGGTATGGATATGGTGCGGGGTGAAACTATAATACACGATGTGGAAGGTCTATCCGTTGAGATTCGTAGATCATTGCGTGACCTGATGCACCAGTTGCCATTGGTGGAGGCAGCAATTAAGGTAGCTCACGTTCGCAGAACAAATATTTACGTAAATTTCTTTGGTCATAGGAAAAATTACATTTTTTTATAGTTTGGGTCCCGTTTCAATATTCATTTTTCATCTGTCTGTCTCAGGTTGACGTTCTGAAAGCATCATTATCCAATCGTGAATACGAAGTTATATCTGAATGTGCATCATCAAACTTTGCTGAGGCACCACATGTTGTACCTGCTCTGGAAGGGCCTCCAGATGGAACCTCAACATCTGAATCTCATATTTCTGCATCTTCTATTTCCTCTGAAAGTATTCAGGACCTGTCCCAAGATGCAGAAACATGGATAGCAAATAAATTTTCCGTTTCAATAAGTCTAGTTGAGCTTTCTCTGCATTCGGGATCAATGAGGGATTCTCCTCTTGCTAGCGTGCAGGTACTCTTTCTAAAGGAATATGCTTTGGAAGTGCATTGATTGCTACACATGTTTATCACTCTATTTCCACGTGTCCTCCCTTGTTTTGACTTGTTCTATAACCATATTGAGTCCTTCCCCGAACGGACTTGTGTAATAAAGTACCACCGGTTAGTCGGTTACAGTATTGCTGAAACTGCAGTGCCCATTTGGTCGTCTAGTGGAACCTGGAGCAGTAGTTCAGAGGTAGCAGTGATATGTTACCTCACCTGGCGCCGACATCAGTAGTCAATATTGGTTGCCTGAGGCAGTATGTTTATTCAAGAGACAAAGTGACATACCGAACATTTACCAGTATGTTTATTTGTAGGAGTAATATGTCACCTGACCTGACACCAACATTAGTAATCAATGTTTGTTTATTGATGCTTTATGTTTATTCAAGATAACCAAGTAACATGTGAGAGTTTAATAAGAGTATAATTCTAAGTTCTAACTAAAAGATCAACTTTGTTTTATGGGGGAAAAGATCAGTAGCTGATAGTGATCTGCCCAAAGCCAAGAAGAAAGTTGCTAGATTTTCATTGCAATTTTCACAAATTGGAACTAGTCCTCACGAGTCACTAGTAGTGAGCACTCAGCAGAGACATTTGCATACTGTTTCCGTTCCAGTTTTCAAGAGAAGAAATACCTTGCTTCTAGCTTTGCGTAGTTCCCTGCGCTAACAGATAACGATCAAATGCCCTCACGGATAAGGATCAACTTCATTCGGTACACTTGTATGATTTTGCTTCTTTACTTGCATGTGCAGATTTAAAGAAAATATTGAACCTTTTCTGCAAATTTTTTAGCTCTTGCACATCTACCTAAATGATTCCCAAATGGCAGCTTTGAAAGGAATTAAATGAAATCGCGCTAATTCTAGAAGCAGGCATTCTTTGACATGATGTTTATCTGGACTATATTTTAACATGCCGTAAACTCAAATAGTACCAGATATTGCTAGCTGTATTTATCTGAATCCTTTGAAGACTTTGTATGTTTCTCGTTTTCGTTTCCGTCTGGTAGCACTCTGCTGGTGTTTTCTTCCTTTGCTGAGATCTTGTGTTAGTTAGCTTAGAAGTAGAGTATTTTTTGTATTCTTCCATGATTTCCTTTACATGCTTTTCTTTGTGTTGGACAAAGCTGGTTCTATCAATTACTCCTAGAATGCCTTTATGGTGCACTTAGTTTTCTCTGTGTCTGCTGCTTCAAGGTTTTAACGTCATATTTTTCATGTGTTTGGGACTGTTTTGTATTTGCATCTGTTGGTTTTGTTCTGGCTGAGAGAATCCTGGACATTTCCATTGGCCGTAGTAACCTCACTTTGCAATACTCTTCCTCCATGTGTCTGTTTCTTAAGAAATCTCTACTACTCAAAAAATATAATTGTAAACGTTAAGATGTTGACCTGACCTGCTGCATGTTCCTTGTATTCTCCAACAAGATACCAGCGCCATGCAGAAATCGAAAATTCCTGCATTTCTTACTTCATTAAACTAGTGTATATGACAATGTAATCTTCCGTTCTCAGGCGAGTGGTGCTTGGCTTCTCTATAAATCAAACACACAGGAGGAGACTTTCCTTTTCGCTACACTTAAAGGTTTTTCTGTTTTCGATGATCGTGAAGGAACAAAAGATGAGTTAAGGCTTGCCATAGGGAAATCATCAACAGTCAGAGACACGTCATCTGCTGATGGCTATGATAATCCTAATGAACTTGATTCAGGTGAACGAAGAATACAGAAGGATCTAGGCCTCGAGCCAATCCCCTCGATGCTCATTTTCGATGCTATACTGCGAAAATCCTCGTCTTCTGTCTCCATATGCGTTCAGCGGCCGAAGTTTCTCGTGGCACTTGACTTCTTACTGGCAACAATCGAATTCTTTGTGCCATCCACTCGCAGTCTGTTATCCAATGACGAAGACAAGGATCTTCTACACATGATATGTCCAGTAGCGTTCACTGATAAACTTTATTACCAGGAGCATTCGGCATTTAGTCTTTCACCTCAGAAACCTCTGATTGTTGATAATGAAAAGTTTGACCACTTTATATATGACGGAAATGGTGGCAAATTATATTTGCGTGATAGAGAGGGGAGAATTCTTTCAAGCCCTAGTGCTGAAAGTTTCATCCATGTGCTTGGTGGTAAGACATTGCAGTTCCGAAATGTCACGATAGTGGTAATGTTCTATGCTTCCAATCTTTGTTGTTTCTACTTTCTTCTGCAATATACATTTTCTTAGTTTTATAATGCAATATGTTGCTGCAGAATGGTGAGTATCTGGACTCCTGTATATCTCTTGGAAGTGATTGCTGGTATTCAGCATCAGAAGATGACCATGTCTACCTAGTAAGAGAAAATGCGCCTGAAAATCATGGTCTCCAGCCGACTCTTAATGAGGAAATTTCGGAAGGCATTGTTGAAAATGAAAGTTCTGATAGATCAACAGAATTCATAATTGAACTACAGGTATTAATTTTCATGTCTAGCTATAGTTGATATAAACTTGAATTCTGTGTTGTAGGCTTGAATCAGATACTTTAACTCTTGACGCGTTATTTTCTCTTTTCTATCATCATCAAGACCCTGGATCTTATTACAACAATGGTTCTTTCTGGTAGTTCAGTACTGGTTCCAGATGGTTACTGGTGATAATCAGAAAAATGCTGCTTAAACTGGATAGTTGGAGTGTTGACTTAGTTTAGATTTCAAACCAGTAATGTGCAAGTTACTATCTTGCTGTATATTGTTTAAGGTCGAACTTCTATATCCCATTGGGGGGGGGGGGGGGGCACATAGGTTTTATCTTGTTTTGCAATGGATCGCCAGGTGATCAATGATACCTGGGCAAGCCCATTTTTGTCTGATTGAAGCAATCTCACATTCTTCACATTGATATTCTCTTAAGTTTTAATCCTGCACTTCATGAACATGTTTATGTATCTCGATAGCTCAAAGAATAATTTTGCATTCAAGTATAGTCATTGCTGAATCTGGTAAAACCTTGTGCGACTATGCCAGTGGTATGCAGTTGGTTACAGCTAGGTGTGAATCTTGAAGCGCTCATACATGATTTATTTTTGTTGATTGTGTGCTTGCTTGAACTTCGTTTTCTCAGGCTATTGGACCAGAGCTTACATTCTACAGCACATCAAGGAATGCTGGTGAAAATGTGGCGCTATCAACAAAGGTCATTCATGCCCGTACAGATGCATTTTGCAGGTTAAGTATTCGATTACCCCTAGGATGAATGTAGTTCTCTCAGATTTTATCTTAGAATTGATTTAAACCATTCAGAAAAAAAGAGACTAGAGAGATCTATACCATTTTATGTTGTTTTAGTTCCCATGGGGATGTGTCATTGCTCGCAGTGAGTGCATGATGCATCTCTTAAATTGAAATGCATGTAAGGAACAGTCATGAATACTAATGCGATATTATGTACAGCTGCAAACTTTCAGTATAAAAAATTTCCGTGATGTTAGAACCAGTGAAACTAGTACACAGGCTTAATGCAGATGCACTATTCTTTTTTGGGCACGGTATAGTACGGAGTAATTCGACACTGAAAGTAATTCTGCGCTGGGGTACCCATCACCCACATCCAAAGCCATACCCGTATATTTGGGTAGGGTATGGATAAAACAAAATTACGCATTGCAATCTCGGTATGGGGAGGGTAATTGCCCGTTGCCCATGAATATACCCAACCCATTCAGTGGTAACTTTGACCAGTCGTCTTCCTCCCGTTCAAAACTTTCTCTCTCTCTCTGCTCGAAGCTGGACATGGGTGTCGCCGCCTCCACGTGCGATGGCCGCCTCAATCCACCGCAGGGGCAGACGTTTGGGTCCCTCGCTCCCGCAATCCACCTTGTAGTTGCCTGCAGCAGCTACTCGAGCTCATGTCCTAGTTTCCTGGGCATCAATGAGGTGCTCATGGGCTCAAAGGAATCACCATCCCTAGCTCCTCCTTACCCATGGGCAACTTTTACTGAAATCTTGTTAATACAATTCTCGTCAAGTACCAATGAATGTTTGTTCTCAACAGTTCTATATTGTCTCATTTTTCTTATAAATGACATGTTTCAGTAGACAACTGCAAATTGGATACACAGCTGCAAATTTGATAGAAGGGATTACACTGTTGCTCATAGCCAGATAGTGCACTTTATACAAATATTATATATAATCCCACCAGAAAATAATGAAAATGTATTTCCAGAGATAAACTAAAGCTCACCCTTTTTATGGAGGATTTTTTCTTGTTCCTATTCCAACATGTGCCACAACACGCATTTGTTTTAACTGTTTGTTATGTGGCAGGCTTATAATGAAAGGTGACAGCATGGATATGAGTGGAAACATACTTGGTTTAAAGATGGAGAGTAATGGCATCAGAGTTTTAGAACCCTTTGACATGTCCATGAAATACTCGAATGCATCTGGAAAGACAAATTTGCATCTGCTGGTTTCTGAAATATATATGAACTTTTCCTTTAGTATTCTGAGACTCGTTCTAGATGTTGAGGAAGAAATTTCAGCGTTTCTCCGGATGTCGTCAAAGAAAATGTCACTGATGTGCTCTCAGTTTGATAAAGTTACAACTATGCAGGGTATGCCAGAAGTTGATAATTTTGTTATTGTATGTTTCTAGTTTCTATCCACTTGAATAAAGTCTTATGGAGTTTTTTGTTTTTAGGGGATGCAAAGGATGAAGTTTATTCTTTTTGGCGACCACGTGCGCCATCTGGATATGCCATTTTCGGCGATTACCTCACCCCAATGTCCGTGATTACTCTTAAATACTTTTCTTATATTTGTCTGTTGATGATGGGACAATTTGGTTGACACTGATCATTTATTTCATCTTAGGAATGACCCCCCAACTAAAGGTGTCCTTGCTTTGAACACAAACGTTGCAAGAGTGAAAAGGCCTTTGTCATACAAATTAATCTGGCAATCTGGTCCTCCAACAAATGAACTTCATCGTGATAACAATGACTCGGAGAATAATGTCTCTAATATCAACCAGCTATGCTCTGTTTGGTTACCTGTAGCGCCTGCTGGCTATGTTGCCATGGGTTGTGTGGCTTCAGCTGGAACTGCTGAACCACCTTTATCTTCAGTTTTTTGTTTAACTTCATCCTTGATTTCTTCATGTGGTCTAAGGGATTGCATTGCACTGAGGTAACTTGAACACCTCTGTCTTTGTATTTGTTGTGCGGGTATAGAAGATGCTCATCACACATTACATTTTTGCAGGGCCAATGCTAATACGTCATTTTGGCGTGTTGATAATGCTTTTGGTACCTTTTTACCGGGAGACCCTGCAAATGTCAGTCTTCATGTAAATGCTTACGATCTGCGCCATATGCTGTTCAGTAGTGCAGACACATCTTCCAAGAATAGTTCTGGAGGGAAAGATAGTCGGAATGATGCTCCTCAGATCGAGAGATCAGCGTTGACTTCAGGTCGGCTGTTTGAAGCGGTAGCAAGCTTCAAACTAGTTTGGTCAAACGATGGGATGTCTGCACCAAAAAAGCTCTCAGTATGGCGTCCAATGATGTCTGAAGGAATGTTTTACTTTGGGGACATTGCTCTTAGCGGGTATAATTGATTTGATATACCTTTCTCATCTTCTTACGAAACTTTTGTTGTGATATGCAACTTAACCTTAACTTCTAATTTAGGTATGAACCACCGAATTCAGCTGTTATCCTTCGTGATACTGGTGAAGATACCTTTCTAAGGGCCCCAGAACGTTATAATCTTGTTGGTCAAATCAAGAAGCACCGGGGTAAAGATGGTATATCATTCTATTACCCTCAAGCTCCACCAGGTTTTGTTGCTTTAGGATGTGTTGCATCTAAAGGTTCACCGACGAAAGAGGACTTCAGTATGCTAAGATGTATTAGAAGTGACATGGTGACGGGAGGTCAATTTTCTGAGGAAAGCGTCTGGGATTCATCTGGTGCTAGAACATCTGAAAGTTTTAGTTTATGGACTGTTGATGAGGATGCTGGTACATTTCTTGTTAGAAGTGAATTCCGTAAACCTCCAAGAAGACTTGCGCTGAAGCTTGCTGGTCCACCTACATCTAGCAGTTCAGATAATATCATTATTGATGCTGAAATAAAAACATTCTCTGCTGTTTCCTTTGATGATTATGGAGGAATGGTGAGTCTTGTCCAAGTGCACTTCAGCAGTTGACTGCTATCAAATTTTGAGATCTTAACTGCTAGCTGTTTGTATTTTCTTTTTTGACGGTAGCTAGTTGTTTGTATCGTGTTAATTTCTCAATAATTGTTTTTCTCTCTGTTCTCATATTCATTATGAACTTTTGTTTGCAGATGGTGCCATTATTTGGCATGTCCTTTGATGGTGTTGGATTTAGTTATCATGGGGGTCCTCACCATCTTAATGCAACTGTGAGTTTGTCCTTTGCGGCCAGATCTTACAATGACAAGTGTAATTCGTGGGAGCCCTTCATTGAACCAACAGATGGATTTCTTAGGTAACTCCTCCGTGCATTAACTCATGCAAGATGTACATGATTCGTGTTGGTATCTTGCTATTTACAACATACTTGTTTTTTATAGTATTTTTTTCAGGCCTAGACTGTAGACACTTTTTTTGTTCCTAAGTTTTGTTATTCAATAATTGCTTGAGCCTGGCTAAGAACAGGTTTTGCCTGGTTTACCTTCCCATCAGGCCATATGTCATGTCCCGATATAGAAAGTAGAAAAAAATCACAAGACTAAATACAGAACCATTATAATGTAAGATGGCCCACGCAACCAGCGGGTAAGGTGCACAGCGCATCGGCGCACCACGGATGGCAAGGAAAGATATAATAGTTTCATTTTGGTTACATGAGTCCAATTGGTTACGATTAGATTAGATTGCTTTATATCTTCAGTATGAGTTGTTAGGCCTCCGTCCTCTATAGAAGGGGACGCCAAGCATTGAAATGAATTAAGCGAGAAAAAAGAGTTTCTCCCTTCTAACTGCCTCATGAGGGGGCGGGTGGACCTCCCCTACCTTCTCGATTGAAAACCCTAGTTCATAACAAGAACTGATTTCTTTCATTGAAGTGTTCTTATTTTTGTATAGTTTGGTACTTAATATTTGTGACTGATCTTAGGTACCAGCATGATGTGAATACACCAGGTTCTCCTAGCCAAATCCGTATTACCTCAACACGAGATCTGAATTTGAATGTGTCAGCTTCAAATACAAACATGTTATCACAAGCTTATCTTAGCTGGAGCAATATTACCCTTGGTGATGAATTATACAGGAAGGTAAAACGTTTCTTTTTTTCTTCTGAATATGTAGCTAATTCTCTTCTTTGTGCTAGTTTGGGCTATTTGAAAAAAGTTACTATGTTGGCATCTTTTATACTATAAGAACTTTACTCATTTCTTTTGTCATCTTGTACTAAGTGTTCTTTCATTCAATGACCAGGAAACATCTTCCCCTCCGAGAGTTCAATTCTTGATGTGCATCAAAGAAGAAGTTATTATGTTATCCCACAAAACAAACTTGGTCAAGACATATATGTAAGAACAACCGAATATAGGAGTTCAGATATTACTCTATTGCCATCTGGGGATGATCGATCTATAAAAGTTCCAGCATCTAGGGATCTACTGGATTCTCATTTAAAAGGGAAATCTGTTAGGTCATATCGTCTGATGATAACTGCTATTATCGCAGATGCTGAGGCAAGTCTTTTCTTTTTTCAAGCATTTCTGTTACATTTTCATGTTTGCGTGATGCTTATCTGTTGGCAAAGTAGTAGATGTTAACTCCACATCCATTTGTTCCCTCTCCTTGCATATTTCACATGCCTCAGAATATGAATGCTAATATTTCGTAATTTGAGAACAGCAGGGAGAGCCCTACTAGATTATATTGCTAATAAAAGTAGTGTATGTTTGCAAGGTTATGTAGGAACCAAGGTACATCCGAAAAGCCTAAACATCGCAAGTAAATTGAAAGCTGAAAGAAAAACAAAGATTGTAACCCACAACAAACATCACAAGGTTATGAGAATTTGGTATGGTAGGTAGGGAGGGAGAATGTCTATTCTGAACTCTCTTAATTAGCAATAGAATATTACACAAGAGTTATGACCCTCATGGACCAACCCTAGGTCAGATGGCCCACGTGGGTCAGGTGCTCCTATGCACATGTGGTAGGCCTGTCGAAACACTGGTCTGTACCTGAAAAAACTCGTCCTTGTAAGGCAAGAACCAAGCTGCCCCTCCCCGAAAATGTTCAATATTGAGTGCCTCTCTTCTTTCGTATATACCTATTTTATGATTAAAAGTATCTAACTTATTGATATCATACATTTCGTATGTTCAGTGATGAATTTTGAATAACTTATTTGCTAAATAAATTTACAAAAAGACAAGTTTCTGCTCATTCTAAACTTATTTTTCCTTCACAGATCCATGATGGTAAAGGATTAGCGACAGGCGAGTATATGACCGCAGTGCGGCTCCATTCTGGAGGTAGTTCTGTGTCTGGTGTTCAGCAACAGAGTGCCCGTACTTGTGCTGCTTCTGGAGAAAGTTCTTCACAAATCACGAGAAACGTGGTATGGAATGAAATGTTTTTTTTCAAAGTCGAATCCGAGGTATGTGAATCGGGTACTTAATTTGAGTATCCATGTCATTTGTTCTCTGACTGGTAATTGCTCTAACATCTATATTTTCTGGTAACTAACATCTCAGGAGAATTATGTTCTGGAACTACTTGTCCTTGATGCTGGTAGAGGTTTGTGATCTTGTTAATTACTAACTTTTTTGTGTGTTTCCTACACTTATTTTTCCATGTTCCCTACACTTATTTATATTCTATCATGTCTTACTGACAGGTCAACCCGTTGGTATTTACTCTGCTCCACTGAAGGAAGTAGTGCAAAAGCTCCCTTCTACCTCAAGTTATGACGGTGCAAAGTTTGAACTGACTTTGGGAGACATTATGTCAACCAAGATAGTGGTGAGAACTAATGTTCAACGCTGTAGACTAGTCATTTAGTTTTTTTAATAGAATGCACAAGTAATGTGCTTTTGGGAAATATATATCTGAATAAGATAGCTTGACGTTAAATATAATTATGCAGGAACATGAAACTGTTAAACCTAGTGGGAAAATAAGATTCGCGGTGCTTGTTTCTGGTAGAGGTAGTGCTCAACAAGGAAGCAGAGCCAGTCCTAGCAGAAGCAGGACTGGATATATTCAAATTAGTCCTTCCAAAGATGGTCCTTGGACAAATATGAAGTTGAACTATGCTGTGCCAGCAGCATGTTGGAGGTTTGGAGATTGTGTGATTGCTAGTGAAGCAACAGTGAAGGAGGGCAACAGATACGTTGGCATACGTTCCCTGGTTTCAATCACCAATTCAACTGATTTTGCTATTGATTTGCGTCTAAAAGGAAGAAATTCTCAAAGTGCGGGATCAGATGGCCAGGGAGTGAATTCTGATAAAGACGATCAAATAGCAATAGGAGTGTTGGAGCCTGGTTCCTCCGTCCCAGTCCCATTGTCAGGCCTCTCACATCCTGTTGTGCCTTATACATTGCAACTAAGACCGAATATTCATCATGAACTCGTGCAGCACTCCTGGAGTGATGTCCAGGAGAGGCGCAGTCAAACTGAGTTCCGGAATGAGCAGATCCTAGATATATGTGTATCAGATATGTATGAATCTGAAAACTTACTGTTTGCTCACAGATAGATGGATCTTCCAGTACTTGTCAAGGATTATGGTTTTGCCTGAGTATAGAAGCCAAGGAGATTGGCAAAGATGTTCGAACTGACCCCATATACGATTGGAGTATAGTTATCAAATCTCCGTTATCGTTAACATATTATCTTCCCATTCCTGCACATTACACCGTTAGTGCCAGCCGCCTTGATGAGGAAGAGACGAGTTGCTCCCGGGGCACCTTAAACCCTGGTGAGCTTATGAAGGTTCAGAATGTTGATCCAAGAAATCCTCTCTACTTGTCCCTTGTTCCGCATGGGGGATGGGAATCAGTACATGTATGTATGACTTCGTTTTCTTTTATAGCTGACCCGTTAGCTTTTTATTAGCGTGAGTGTTCACATGTGTTTTTCCTATTACAAGGAGGCTGTCCCAATATCACATCCCACCGAAGTCCCATCAAAATTCATCAACCTAAGAAGTTCTCTATCCGGAAGGTGAGAATTCAAACATGGAAATGTTTTGTTGATAATATTATAGAACACTTTACAGCTTTTGTTCTTTTGTAGGACCGTACAGATTATGCTGGAACAAAGCAGTGATAAGGACTATCTGATGGCAAGGGTTATCAGAATATATGTTCCCTATTGGATATCATTTGCAAGATTGCCTCCACTTACCTTGCAATTCATTGATATCACTGGAAGAAGAGACAAGAGACGCTTTCTTGCGCGTCCACGTGCGGAAAGAAGTGATAAACTTCTCTATGATATCGAACATGAAGAATTGGTCGACGGATACACCATAGCATCTGGGTTAAATTTTAAAGGTTTAGGTCTCTCAGCATGTGTCTGCAGACATGGAGGAGGACAGTTTGGAGCTCTCAAAGAACTATCACCTCTTGGTGACATGGTTAGCTTGGATCTGAGTTCATGTTTTTTTGTGAAGCACTTCAGTTCTTAAGATGATTTTTTTTGTTTCTTCAGGATGGTGCAGTTGATCTTTCTGCCCACGATAATGATGGGAAGTGCACACATATACTTCTTTGCTCAAAGCCATGCTCATATCAGGCTGTTCCAACAAAGGTAACTGAATGTTAATCTTTAACTTCCTATGAGAATTGTTAAATCAGTTAACCTCATGTCATAGTATTACAGGTTATCTATGTACGCCCATACACAACGTTTACAAACAGGATTGGGCAGGATTTGTTCATAAAACTTAGTACTGGAGATGAGCCAAAGGTCCTACATGCATATGACAGGAGAGTATCCTTTTTGTACTCTGAAGCGGGATCAGACAAACTGCAGGTAATACTTATCATCCATAATGGTAGCTCTTGCTAGAGTAACTGTATGCATTAGAGCTTCTGAAGTGGTTCGGGTGGCCTGCATGTCAGTCGAAGCCATGAAAGGATCTCATGCCAAATCTGACAAGAGAAAATGCACTCCGTCAGTAGGTGTGACATCGTTTCCATGGCCTGGTCGCAAAGGAGGCAGCGAGGGTGGTGCTGCAGTCCTCGACGTTGCAGGCATTCCGCCGATCCTTGTTGGCGAGCCAGAGGAAAAATCTCACTCGTGGTGGTGCCCAGCTTTTCCAGATGAGTTTCCAGGCTCTGCAGCCTGTAGATCCATGGAAGGTGGCTGAATAAATTCCGTTGGCTGTCCACTTCCAGACGATGGTGTCAGTCTGCTCGGAGAGGTGTATGTGCTGGATTTCCTGCCATAGGAGCAGGTATTGGCCGATCTCGTGGACGGCGATGATGCCGTGGATGTCGCGGGCCCAGCTATGGGCTTGCAGACCATCGGCGATGGTGCGAACCTTGCGGTGGAGTTTAGGGATGCAGGCGTAGAGGAGTGGCGCGATCTCGCCTACCGATTTCCCGTTGATCCATCGATCCGTCCAGAATTTGGCGGTGCGACCGTCTCCGACAACCATGGTGGTTGAGGCGAAGAACAGGGCACGCTCTGTGGGAGTGGGCGGGAGGTCGAGTCCGCGCCACGCGCGTCTGTCGTTGGTCCTGTCGAACTAGATCCATCTCAAGCGCAGGCGAGACCGGCGCGCTCCATGTTTTGCACACCCAGTCCGCCAAGGGATGGTGGCTGGCAGACTTGGACCCAGTTAACATGGCAGTTCCCGCCATTGGCTTCCTGCCGCCCAGCCCAAAGGAAGGATCTCTGTATCTTTTCAATCTGCTTCAAGATTTTCTTTTGGCGAGGGCGAGACGCCCGGCTTTGGGCATCAGGTGTGCTATCCAGCTCGGGAGCCTGTCAGCGACGCTGGTGACGATCTGTTGCAATTGCGCGCAGGTGGGCCGTCGGATCGTCAAGGGAATACCCAGGTATGTCATGGGCAGCTCGACCATGGGGCATCCGAGGCCCGAGGTGACCGTCGCGGGGTCGTCCGTGTTGCCGTTCAGCAGGGCGGCCGCATACGTTGAACCTTTCATTGGTCCATTTTCATTTTCAGTTGCATTTCAACATAGTATGCATAGCTATGTACTTATATGAAATATTATATGGAAGGTGGAGAGTATCTTGTAGAAGAATAAGTGAATAACTAATAGAGAGTATGCATGACTTAATGGTTATAAGGCATGTTTGGATGCTCTTTACAGCTCTACTTTACTTCCAGATATCTCAATTCCCTTCATTCTATACTTTCTTGGTAGAATTGTTATAAGGCATATTTACACTAACGGACTATCTTATCTGAAGGTCCGATTGGTGGATACTGATTGGTGTCGGCCTCTGGATATAGTAAAAGAAGATACTATTGTGATAGCAATGAGAAAGCAGGATGGTACACAGAAATTCGTAAAAGCTGAAATACGTGGTAATGAGGAAGGTTCAAGATTCTTGGTTGTATTCCGCTTGGGCCACGCAGATGGGCCAATCAGGTATTCAATGATCTTATAACAGCTTGTGGACGTGTATCCTCATCTCTCTAACTATGACCATTATATGGCTGGTTTCAGGATTGAGAACCGGACAAGTAATACAACCATTGGTACTCACCAGTCTGGTTCAGGTGAAGATACTTGGATCCAAGTGAAACCACTTTCGACCAGAAAATATTCGTGGGATGATCCATATGGACAGAAAGCTGTTGATGTTAGCGTACAGAAAGGGGATGTTACTAGTTTCCAGTGTGTTGACCTGGAAAACCCCGTTGCAAGTTCCACCAGTTTTGGGGAGCATGGCGTCAAGTTCGATGTAGTTGAGACTGGCGATATCACAATATTGAAGTTTACCGATTGCCCAAGAAGAGAGGAGGGGTTGCCTGAACCTGAACCTGAACGGATTTCATCTACGTTGAAGCAAAATGAGACAGAGACAGGAGCTGGACCTTTAGAGCTTATTATTGAACTTGGTGTTGTTGGAGTCTCTTTGATTGATCATAAGCCAAGAGAGCTTTTGTACTTAAATCTGCAGAAGGTTTTCATCTCATACATGACTGGTTATGACTCTGGGACCACTAGCAGGTAAGCTGCCCATACACATAATGTTTGGTCAAAATTATGTTCATACACACACATGTTTGCGGAGAATCACCTTTCTTTTCTAAGCAAGAGCGAGCATTTTCATTTTGTGGGGATTCTGAGATATACTTATTTCTTCACCTTGTGCATCATATAAGTCTGCTAGTTCTTGAAGCGGCTCTTTTGACAAAAGAAAATGACAAATACAGTTACACCATGTTGAACCTGAAGTAATATGTTTGCAGTCTGGTTAAAAAGGTGCATGTGTTGCTTAGAAATGTTTTCCATCTAGGAGGTCCCTTTAGTTTGTTGTCACATTCATATTTTTACTAGACCAGCTTCTTGGTTTAGGCAAATCGCAGCCCCTTTCAGGATTTGCAATGGTTGAGTGGTTGAGGTACAGTTGCTATGAAGCTAGCTCTATAGCATTTGTTTTAAAAAAAAAGGAGCGCCCTATAGATTTTTTTTCTTATCCAAATATTGCTTGCACCACTGAATTTTTCTGCTGATGTATAACGTTTTTCAGGTTTAAGTTGATCATAGGCCAGTTGCAACTAGATAATCAATTGCCATTGTCCATAATGCCTGTTGCTTTCGCAACTGAGAGCATACCTGATTCGAATCATCCTGTTTTCAAAGCGAACATTGCTGTAAGCAATGTAGCTTCAAATGGTATTCAAGTCTATCCGCATGTCTTTATACGGGTAATATTTCTTGCTTTGCAATTTTTTGACAAAAAATCTATACAGTATCAGCAGTACTACAAGTTGACAATTTTCTTCATTTTAGGTAACCGACCAAACATGGAGGTTGAATATTCATGAACCTATTATTTGGGCACTGGTTGATTTCTACAACAATCTTCGTTTTGTTGGCACCTCCACCAGCTCAACTGTCACTGAAGTCGATCCGGAGATACGAATAGAGTAAGTACCTATGTTGAAGTCAATTTGCATCATAATTTTTGCAGCTGTTAGATTTTCAGTTATTTCTGAGATGGATATATTTGCATTTGAATCATTTCTGTTACTAATGTGTTATCAATTTTATGCACTGAGTTTTTCACAAGTAATCAATGAAATTTGGAGTTGTGGACTAGCACTACATTTTTTCCCGAGAAAATACAAAATCTTTGCGTCTTGATGCATATATATATAGAAGAGAGAGTTTTGTAGAAATGGCCTTGCCATCGAGGCAACGGTCCTCTCAAAAGAGCACTACATTTGTTAGGTATAGCAGGCACTACTCACTAGACACTACTACAGTAGGATTTTAAAACTTTTTTATTTTGGGTAAGACATGTAAATATCATCACTTCCTAGTACCAAACTAATGCAGCATAAGCATCATGGGGCAATTTACGTGCAAGACTTCTGCAGTGACACCATTAAATCTATGGAGAATCTAGAGAAGTCACATTTCATGTTTCCAGTAAAAAAAGCATTTTATGCTTCAGTATGAGGGGACACAGAATGATAGGCTATTTTTGTCTGTTATTGCTGTAGCCTTATTACTCCCTCTGTTTGTAAAGAAAAGGCCACTTCGTTTTTTGTTTCAAATTTGACTTGTAATTTTGGTCAACAAAATATGCGTGCCACTCCCTCCGGTCCGTAAAGACTGTACGGTTCGTACGTGATTGGTAGCTTTCTCCCGTCTCTTTTTCCGGATCGGAGGTAGTATAATTTTTTTTTCGAAAAGTAAAGAAATATAACCGATTTTTGTTGGTAAAATTAATGGTCAAAGTTAGACCTAAAAAATATGAAGTGGCCTTGTATTCAAAGACTGAGGGAGTATTTGGGTTTCTCTCGGTAGAAGGTGTGCTGGACTTTTGTAATTCTGTTGTGCTGAGTAAACACTGCTGTACTTTTCTGTCCATTCAAGGTTTCACTAGTTTCTACCTGTGTTACGAGTACCACAAATTCGAACACGTCTGATAACAATTCATGTTTAGATAATCTACTCTGGTTAAGTTGAGTTTTTGTTAATTTTTAGTGATACAAATATGCAAGAGCGTTGACTTTTTCTTCTAATATTTTATAACAGAATTTAGCTGGGTATGACATATTATTTTATATTTTCAGGCTTATTGATATTTCAGAGGTAAGGCTGAAAATATCTCTTGAAACTGCACCTACTCAAAGGCCACGTGGCGTCCTTGGTATATGGAGCCCTGTCCTATCTGCAGTGGGCAATGCATTCAAGATCCAGGTAACTTAACATTATTTACTGGAAAATCTTTCCTGAAGCAAATCAAAATTGACTTACGTACTGAAGATCATGTTTCTTATCCAATGCCCGCCTAACCCAGTTAGATTATGATGTGAACCTTGGTCCACATACAAATACTTCAGAAGAATGCCAGACGTACTTAAATACTACTCCCTCCGTCCCACAATATAAGATTGGTTGTAATAACATCTTATATTGTGGGACGGAGGAAGTACCATCTTTTAGTTTTATTTGAACTATTCCCTAACTAATAAATCTCTAGATACACGGGCAATGACTGAAATAATAAGGAAGTTACCTATTATATCTGGAAATGACTCAATAGTTAATCGAACTCGTGAAGGACTGTGTGCGTTCTGTTGAAGAAGTTATATGCACATTCCTATTGGAAACTCTTGCACAAGTTATATTTCTTAATTATGAACTGTGAGATGTATTCGGCCTCATGAACTTTAATTTTATCCCTTTCTGTTTGCTTTAGGTGCATCTGAGGAAGGTCATGCACAAAAGCCGGTTTATGCGGAAGAGCGCCATTGTCCCTGCTATTGTGAATCGAATCAAAAGAGACCTCATCCACAATCCTCTGCATCTTATATTTTCTGTAGATTTTCTTGGGGTGACAAAATCAACTTTGTCATCACTCAGTAAAGGATTTGCGGAGCTCTCTACTGATGGGCAATTCCTTCAACTGCGATCAAAGCAGGTAAAATTTCTCGTGTTAATATATCCTTGTTTATTAACCCCAGCAGACCTTTCAAGTTGACTATGATTCAGGGTTGGTCAAGGAGAATCACTGGCGTTGGTGATGGACTAGCTCAAGGGACTGAAGCATTTGCTCAGGGTTTGGCTTTTGGGGTTTCTGGTGTTTTAAGAAAGCCAGTTGAGAGTGCTAGGCAGTATGGTGTTATTGGCATTGCACATGGTCTTGGTCGTGCTTTTGTGGGGTGTATTGTTCAACCTTTGAGCGGTGCCCTGGATTTTTTCTCCTTGACAGTTGATGGAATTAGTGCGAGCTTTGTCAAATGTGTGAATATTCTGAATAACAAATCTGTTCCTCAGCGGATCAGAGATCCTCGTGCTTTTCACCGAGATGGTGTGATACGAGAGTATGACAGCGTAGAAGCTGCTGGGCAGGTGCAATGCTTTTTCATGTTTGTTTGTCCTTTTCCTTCGCTAATTTTTTTTAGTAGAAGAAGCTTGAGTATTGTAAAGCTAGCAAAATATAGATAATGAACTAAATCTAGTTAGTGAGCACATAATCATCTGGAAGCTCAAAGCTGGCAATTTTGCTGAAACACAGTAGATACTACTACTACCTCCAGTAAAACAATGATGTCATGTAATGCGTTATCAAACTACTTTAACTTTGACGATCAATATCCTTGTGAATACAATTCAACCACAGACTAATTACATAATAATGCCATTGCTAACCAGTAAGACAAGTCAATATAGATCTGGTTTCACGAGATAAAAGGCTCCCTTTTCTTTGATCTAGCGCCCTGATTGAGTTTCTAACCTAGCCAAGCAGCATGCATGACTTTTTTACAAAGCTACTGATATGTTGTACACTAATGTTTGATTGATCCATTCTTCAGATGGCCCTTTACCTGGCAGAAGCTAGCAGATATTTTGCGTGCACAGATTTATTTCGAGAACCTTCTAAGTACGCATGGTCTGATTACTATGAAGATCATTTTATTGTGCCAAACCAGAGGATTGCTTTAGTAACCAACAAGCGGGTGATACTGCTTCAGGTAAGACTGCCTGTTTTCTGATTCTCTCTTAGTGCATTACTTTCAATGTGACTAAACTTGTCTTTTTATTTAGTGCTTGGATCTAGATAAAATGGACAAGAAACCTTCCAAAATACTCTGGGATGTCCCGTGGGAAGAAGTGCTTGCATTAGAGCTCGCAAAAGCTGGGCATGAGAGGCCTTCACATGTAATCATACATCTGAAGAATTTTAGGAGGTCTGAAAACTTTGTAAGGCTTATAAAGTGCAGTGTCAATGAAGAAAGCGAACCTCAGGCTAATCTACTATGTTCTTCAATACGAAAAATGTGGAGAGCTCACCAGACAGGCATGAAAGTGGTACCCTTGAAGGTTCCTTCTGGCCAGCGCCCTGTATATTTTGCATCAGATGATGAAAGAAGGGAATCTCAGAATCATGCCAGGCCTTTGGTAAGCTCAAGAGGAGCGTCCAGTAATGTTGAGCATCGACTTATAAATCATACAGTTAACTTCCAGAAAATGTGGAGCAGCGAACAAGAAATTCGGAGTCGATGTAAACTACTTGGGAAGCAGGTAACTTAGATCAATCCTTCATAGAGATCAAAAGACAAATTTCCTAAAATATGCTAAGGTAACCACAATCACGAGTTCATGATTCCAGGTTTCAGACGATGGAAGGATGTTTAGCATCTGGAGGCCCCTATGCCCTAGTGGGTATGAAACTAGACTTGTACACCTCGAGTGAACCTATTTCTACAATGATGCTGAAAGTATAGAAAACTTGTTTGTAGGTATGTCTCAATTGGAGATGTTGCTCATGTTGGCATCCATCCGCCGCATTTTGCTGCTATCTACAAAAATGTCAATGGGAATTTTGTGCTTCCTCTTGGATATGACCTGGTCAGTGCACAGTGAAACCTTTTCTTGTTACGTTCTCTAAGGCCTGATATTTCTAGTCAGTGTTGAGTTGTTCTGAAGTATACCATGTTTTGCTTATGCAAAAATGATTTCATGTTTTGTTTTTTTATCATGCATTTAGGTTTGGAGAAATTGCAGCGAGGATTACAGGAGCCCTGTATCATTATGGCAACCAAGGCCACCTGAAGGATACGTGGCTCTGGGATGTGTGGCTGTGTCTGCTTTCGAGGAGCCCCCTCTTGATTGTGCCTTCTGCGTGAATGAGAGATTTGCGGAAGATGCAGTGTTCGAGGAGCAGATAGTATGGGCTTCCTCAGATGCTTACCCATGGGGATGCTACATTTACCAAGTGCAGAGCAGTTCGCTGCAATTCATGGCGCTTCGTCTGCCAAAAGAGCAGTCTCAACAGAAACCTAAGAAGATAACGGAGTCATATCTGCAGCAAGCATCGGAAACTTTATGATCTATGAGGATAGAAGCAGACAGCGCCGTGCATCGGAGACATGAAGAGCGATGTATATAATCTAGGAAATTACATGACTTCCAAGAAAACTTTGCTAGGGAACCAGCAATCTCGTGCAAGATAGTTTGTCTCGCATATGTGACATTTTTGTATAGTTTTGCCCAGCATTATGTGATTGAGCATGGCATTTTTGCGGGGAAAAGTAATGTGTTGGCCTGGCTCTGGTCTCCTGCTGTTGATGGGATTTGTATTTCTGCTTGATGCTTGGCTATACCGGGCTTGAGTGTAAACTAGTAGATGGGGTGGTGGATGTATATTTTGTAACATATTTTGACAGATTTTCCCGCCGCCAGGTGATTGAGTTTTGTGGAGGGAAGTTACACGTTTTTTTTTCTTTTACTCGTTATGTTCAGAACAGTTTTATGCCGCAGACTCAGAATATTCAGATTTCTGGTCCGGACCAGAGACTCCGAGGTGTTTACATCGGAGATTCCGGTCTACACAAAACTGTAGAAACATCAAACACGAAAATAAACATATCTTGAGCATCCATACTCTATTTTTATGTTGTTGGGATCGTTGGAATCACCACAACGAGCTCTACAAGATAATGCAGAGAAGCATAATCACGAGATCGATAAAATAGAAACTCTATCAAAATCATGCCTTGCGCATTCCACTTGAGCTAGATGATGATGATCCTGATCTCCTCAAGTTGACCACATTTCTTGACTGCGTTTTGCTTGGTGACGACTCACATATTGCTCTCCCATACTTCACCATGTGAGAGTCTCTTTTAGGCACATCTTCATTTAACTCTTATGTCTAAATGGGTGGCAAGGTTCAAGCATGGGATCTCTTCGAGATGCTTCTCTTGAACTTGTACTCCTCAAGTTTTGATAACGATCACCACTTGATGCCATCCTCCATGGGCTATATGAAATCTTACTTTTGATGCAAGCCCGTGAAAAAATACCTAAATATCACACACACGTATCATGGGTTAGTTCACAAAACTATATGGACAATTGCTTACCATACCAAGAGATACATGATCCCACTTGGTACATCTTGTAGCTTTGTCTGTTGATCAATATCTTGATAAACCTTGTATCTTTTTGTCTCTCTTCATTAGATGATGTCTTGAAGATAATCATGAATGATCACATAATTATTTTCTTCAAAACATACTTGCAATATGCTCAACTCTCAAATGACCAATCATCGGATAACTAGTCGAGCAACACCTTGGTCATCACATATTATTCTTCTTAATCATATCAAATATATCCATACAACTCGATGATCTTGATGCTAAATATTCATCTTGACTTAGGTCTTAATAGGATTGATAGGATACTTATATCAACAAGTTGCAACTTCTTTTCCGGAAACTCGTCTGAAAAGAACTCCGAGATTACGCGTGCTTGGCCCCGGGCGATTTGAGGATGGGTGACCGACTGGAAAGTCCTTCCCGGGTACGTACGAGTGAGCACAAAGTGCGCATAAAAGACATGCGTTGATTTGTGGGGCTAGTCTAGAGATCGTAGAGAGCTGCCAGGGATGACAGTTGCCGGCTGGGGGTCGACCGGGGTGTTACAGTCGTGCCTTGGCAGCCATTCCCAGCCCCGCCTTGGTTGCTCTCCGCGATCCGTCGCAGCGCTTTCTCCGACCACTACCAATGTGACGCTCCTCACAGCCACGTCCATGGACACTCAGCTGAAGCTAACGCCGCAACAGCGGGCCAGCAATCCGCCGGCGCCGCTAGGGCTCTGGTCGGGTGGGGACAGAGACAGACATGGGCAAGAGGATAAGAGGTCACTCGGGTCGGTTCGGTCGGGTTCGTTTTGTTGGATCGATTTGATGGGAAGGATAGAGACGAGGGCATTTTTGTCCGTCCGATTTTATTTCGACGGAACAGTGTAACGGAACTAACAGTGGTGTCATGAAAGGAAAAAAATTGAGGAGAGGTAAAATAGGGAAGAAATTTTTGTCCAATGTCAAATAAGGAACATGATTTTAAGAGTGTCATACAACGAATTTCTCCAAACTGAAAGTTTTGAACTCTCTATAAAATATGAATCGCTAAAATCCCGAGTACAGTCTGATTTAAACCCTGAGTTTGTAGGGGTGGTCGAAATCCAACCCTGAACTATCAATCCCTGAAATCAACACCCCAAACTCACGTTCCCGGTCATTACTTGCCTGCCGCTCGTTTCCACTGGGATTGGCTGATGTGGCAGCGGTCAACGCTAGGATTGCTGACTAAAATCTGAACAGAGGATTGTTTCACAACATAGGAAACCACGAGCCCGTCCTGCTGCACACTCTTGCCACTGCAAGGTGCAAGCCGCTAGGCCATGGCCTCTGCCTCCGCCAAGGCATGGCTGCACGGGTGTAGGCCCAAGCATGACTCATGGCGGTGGCGGAGTTCTCGTCATGCCGCGCATGGGTCGTGGTGCTCGCCGCGACGGAGGTGCTTCTTGTCGAGAAGAACGTCGGTGACATGATAGGTGGTGGAACTTCTCGACAGCATCTCCTGAGCGCGAGTAGGCACGGCGACAACCAATGCCAAGGACTAGAGCAGCCTGGAGTGCGATGCGGTAGACAGCCTCGGAGTGTGCAGCAGTCTTCTCGACGCCCCCACTCATCGTATTTTATTATAAGTTGCAGGCAGCCTGGTGTGGAACGCCGAGGAGCTCGCCCGCGCGGTAAAGGATGAAGACGACGCATATGACATGTGGACCATGGATGTCATGGAGAGAGGAATGGGCCATCATCAGCAATCCCTGTTTGGGAACGAGCTAAAGGTAAATTATGACCGGGATCGGTAAGTTCGGGGTGTGGATTTCAGGGATTAAGAGTTTAGGGTTCAACTGGCTCTATGACTTCAAGGTTTAAATCAGACTTTACTCTAAAATCGCCAATACCAAAAAGGCAACAAGTTTTCGTACGAAATCCGTTTTCGGTGACTTGAGTTTGTCATGAAGATCACGACAAACATCAAATCCCCACATAGATAGAAGCCAAATAAAAAATATAGAAATATGATGTCAGCAAAGATTTGATCTTCTCTACGAACGATACAATAAATCTACTCACTCGAGTGCCCCTCTTGATAGTACGGTTATCTATCCTATAACCCGACCTCCGACTAGCACCATGAGACCGGTAAAATAGCAATCCTATCAAGATCATACCTCTGCCTTGAACATTCCACTTGAGCTAGATGATAACGATCATGAACACCTCAGGTTGAACATGTTTCTTGATTGCGCTCCCCTCGGTGAAGATTCACACATTGCTCCCTTATACTCCACTATGGGAGAGCCTCTCTTAGCCACATCTTCATTTGGACCTACTATCCAAATGGATGGCAAGCTTCAATCATATGATCTCTTTGAGATGCTTCATCTTGAACTTGCACTTCTCAACCTTAATGATGATCACCAACTTGATGTCATCCTTCATGGGCTATATATATGAAATCTTCCTTTTGATGCAAGCTCATGTAAATATACCTAACCCCGCATAGAAATACCACACAGACATATTATGGGTTAGTTCACAAAGGTATAGGTTTGCCAAACCACAAGATCAGTTAATCCCACTAGGTACATCTTTTAGCTTTGTGTGTTGATCAAGTTGAATCCAATCTATGCACTTTGACTTGATCAACTTTGTATCTTTTCTTCTCTCTTCATAAGGATGATGTCTTGAAGGTAAACATGAATGCTCACACAATCTTGGGCACGTTTGGTGGGCTGCAGATACCCAGACCAGGCCTGCCAGCTGCAAGCGCATGATGTTTGGGTGCCTGCACGAGCTCCTAGGCCAGGCCAGCACGCTCATTAAAGCAACGTCGGGCCAAGCCCAGTAGGCATGCTCGAATCGAGCGTACCCATGGAGCCAAGTCTGGCGGAGCGCAAGGGCGGGGCGAGGGCGAGTGCGCGGGAGATACCGCGTCCCTTCGGGTACCCGCGCCATTTATTCCCATCACCGCTCACTCTCCCTCTTCATTTCCCCTCACCGCTCGCTCCTCTCTTCTTCTCTCTCTCCGTCAGCGGTTCCTTTTCCGGCGGCTCATCTCTAGACCGCTGCCGCGAGCATCTTCGATATGAGACGCAGGGCCGCCATCTCTCTGTTCTTCCTACGGAGGAGCTTCATCGGAGCGTCGGGCCAGCACCGCGTCATCTCTTCTTCCTCAAGGACTTCGGCAATGGTGGTAAGACCATCCCTAGCCCTCTTATGCCTCGTAAGAATCATAGATCTGTAGATCCATTAGTGTTTCTCTGCTTACAATGACATGCACGGTAGATCTAGGGTTCGATATGCCTGAAAGCTTCGATCTATTTGTTCTGGAGTAGGTTTTTTTAGTATGGGTTTCGTGGTTCTGAAATCATCTTTTCGTAGTACGATGTACTTGGGATTTGTTGAAAACTGAACAGATTTGCATGTTCCATCCGATTTGGTATTCGATCTGTCGATATGGTGTTAGATCTGTCAGTTTGTACTTCTAGCCAGTGATGAACACTTCTCGAAGGCCTTGGGAAACTATACTGAAGTTGTGCACGCGCTTGTGCGGTGCTCTCTCATCGGTATAGTTGCTCCAGGTCTACCATGTGCTAAATCTGAGGCAAGTTTTTGATTATGTGCTACATCTGGCCAATGATTTAACTATGTCATGTTTACCGCAAGGGGATTGTTTAGAAAACCTGGTAGTTTGTACAAGTAGTATGCTTCTATCACCACTCGGTTCCTGTGGAAAATCCCTTTGCCCGTAAGTGGCAACGTATTATGAGGCTTGTATGAACATCTTGATTCAAAGGGTGTCTCTTAGTATCATCTATTGTGTACACAGGAAATTATCTGTGCATGATTGCTAGTACTAAGAGATCATCCCTTGAATCCTGTCTGATTTACTTGATTTATTTTGACCAATGATGAAACTGTGGCTACCAAACGCGCCCTTTGTGGAAGGGGTAATACTTCAGAACCTTGTGCAACGTACAACATACTGCTTACGATGTGTTCTTGATTCTGTAGTATCATCGTCCATGTGTCCAATGCAAGTCTGAGGCCCAAATTGTAATGTCATCTATTGAGTTTTGTGTGATTTACATGAACTGCGATTGCAAAGAGCCGATGATTGCACCATGGCATGACATAAGTGTAAGGAGATGATTGTACATGACTTTGTGTAATGTACAATCACATTTGTTGTGCATATCACTTGGTCCTGTACGAGTCATCTCCCTGTTATCTTTGTTTTCTACTTTTTATGAGGCAAATTTCTTTTTGCATCTGATTTTGGTCTATGATGATATGTCATGGAGCTCATACCAGCTGACTGCCAACAAAAGTGAGAAGCAAGCATAAGGACACGTGTCCGCTCTTTGTTTTTGTTGGCTAGTCAGGTATTGTGTACATAGCTCTCCTAGAACTGAGACCAACATACGTGTGCATGATCAGTTCCAAGCCGATGATTAAAATGTGGTGGCACTTCTATTCAAGGAGTGATTTCTTACTACCCTGTGCAATGTACAAGCACAATTGTTGTGCATAGCTCTTGGTAGTGTGGAATCACTTCTTGGATGCACATGTGTCGTACCTAGTATGAGGCATTTCCACCTGTTCATATATTGATGTCATGTTCATAGAATCACACTTTGTTAACCATTTGTTCATGCTCGTAGGATGGAAGTTCCACCAAGATCAGGGCCAACGCTGGATGGATGGAGGAAGTGGTGTCCCCTAACCACTTCTGCAAGGTGGTGGTCACCCCTGGCTTATGGGTCCTTCCTGTTCCTGAAGCCTGCAGGCCATACTTGGGTTAGGTGTCTGCTGAGATCACCCTCAGAATGAACAGATGGTGTGTCTGGACAATCACCCTGGCTGATCTTAATGGTAAAGCATGCCTTGAACATGGCTGGGCAGCATTCACCATTGCTCATCAGCTGAAAATTGGTTACCTTCTCATTTTCAAGAAGATTGCTGCCAAGGAGTACAAGGTGATCATCTTCAACAAAACTAGCTGTGAGGTGGTGAAGAAATGTAGTGACCATCCAGAGAACGTGAGGAAGAAGGAAGCCAAGTAGAATAGTCTATTATGTTAGCACTATGGTCTTGTCTAAGATGGTGACAACTAGTTTAAGCACTGCTGTTGTGCTCTGGTACTGTTTAAGCACTAGATTATGAGTCTATTTTACCACTATGTTTAATAAGTTTGTCTATTATCGTCCTGATGTGAAATAGTTCGTGCTTGTGCTTGGATGCAACGGTTGGTAACCTCACCTAAAGAGAGAAGAGGTTACCGTAGTGCCTGTTCTTCAGCTAACCAAACACAAGCGTAGTCGCATTAGAGCATGCAAAGCATGTAACCAAACAGTTGAGTCCATGTTTTCAGCTGGACCAGGAAAATAGCCATGCGACCTACCAAACGTAAGTATAACACGTAGAAGAGTGCACCACGTAGGTTCCGAGGCTATTGTAAGAGAAGAGATGAAGATAATTGTCCATGGAGGATACATGCTTCTACAACAGCCGATATGCGAGTTGTAGTGGTAATTGTTTAACTTTACTCAGTTCTGAAATTTTTGCATAATTGTTTAAGAGTCTTTATCTGATCACTTATATTCCTCTTTTGTAGGTGAGAATGTAACTAAGTTTTGGATATGTGAGAAGGTGAAGGATTGGCTCATCGAAGATGCAACTCTTGGAGCAAAGGAATTGCGGATGAAGCTTACAGAGCACTATAAGATCAAAATCCACTACAAACGAGTATATATGGGTAAGCTTCTAGCCTTGAAGGAACTATATGGGGATTTAGATAGAAGCTTTGATAATTTGTATAGGTTTAGGGAACAAGTTGAAAGTTGTTACCTGGTAGCATAGTGCAGATCAACCATTATACAATAAATGGTAAAATCAGATTTAGAAGAGTGTTTGTTGCTTTGAAACCGTGCATAGAGGGTTTCCGTATTGGTTGGAGGCCATATTTGGCAATAGACATCACCTTTGTAACAGGCAGATTCAAGGGACAACTTGCTAGTGCTACCGCTGTTGATGGCCATAATTGGATGTATCCTATTTGTTTTGGAGTTTTTGACTCCAAAACTAATGAGAATTGGATCTGGTTCATGCAGTTGCTAAGACAAGCCATAGGTTCACCAGCAGATTTAGCCTTATGCACTGATGCTGACCAAGCAGTGATGGCAAGGGGTAAAAGAAGTATTTCCAGAGGCAGAACATAGGGAATGCATGTTTCACTTGGTGAGCAGCTTCAAAAAAAAGTTTCATGGAGATGACCATCTTTGGACTGCATCTTACTCATGGAACCCATATCTGTTTGACAAACATTGGGTTGTAATGGAGGCAACAAAACCAGCCGTAGCTGCGTATCTAAGGAAGTGGCACAATAGGTTGTGGTCTAGGAGTCAATTCTCGACCATATGCAAGGTGGACTATATAACCAACAACTTGGTTGAGATCTTTAACAATGGATCAAGGGCCACAAGTCCTTGAACTGGATGATTTCATGGACAAGGCGAGGCAGTTGATTATGATCAAGTGTAACGAAAGGAGAAAAGTAGAAAAGTGTTAGATGGATTAATTCCACCCCATATTATGAAGAAGTTGAATGCAATGACTAGAGAAATAAACTTAGAGGTGGTAGAAAGCTCAGAAGAAGTGGCTGAAGTGACCACATTAGGAGGCAACGGATTTAGGTTTGTTGTCAACTTGCAAGAGAGGACATGTTCTTGTAAACAATGGCAAGTTTCTGGCCTTCCTTGCAAACATGGTCTTGCATTCATCACTTCACTTAACAATGCAAATATAAAGAACTATGTTGACTTGCATTACTCCGTTGATAAATTTAGAGCAGCTTATGCCCAACTAATCCCTGCTATGCCTGACAAGACCCAGTGGCCTAAATCTGACCATGGGTTCTTCATGCATCCACCGCTATTAAAAGCCACAGCTGGTAGGCGTAAAACTGAGAGGTATAAAGGCTGCAGTGAGAATAAAGGGAAAAAGTGTCAGCACTTGTGCCCTATTTGCAAAGAGTATGGGCATCATTGCATAATTGTAAGAAGGGTAACCCCGACGACATTGCTGCAATGATGGTCATGCGGTAATATATAGATTTACTCAGTCGTGCATTATTATTTTTGTAACCAACTATACATGTTCACTACTTTCTTATTGGTCATGCAGAGAACCACCAAAAAGAACAAAAGACAACCAAAACAGCCCAATCGTCCATTGTGCCTTGCGAGGATGCATCACCAACAAGGATGTGTTTTCCACCCAGGTTAGCAATTCTACACTCATGATTAAATGAAAACTGAATCTAATTCCTCCTTCTCACCATAGCAAATGCTTGGAGAATACAAGTAACAAAAAGGGAAAAGAAGGGAACTCTGAATCGGGAGGATCAAAGCGGTATCTTCATGTTCTTAATTGCTGCTGCCATATACATGCTTCCATATAAATATTTATGTTCATGTGCTTAATTGCTTCCATATACTTCCAGCGAGAAAATAAACATTGATGTGAAGGTAAGGGACAAGAGGAAGAAGAAGAAGGCGAGTCTGCTGAAAAGATTCCTATGGTGCCATTGGACAACCCTGCAATGGGTACAAGAAGCAAAAATATTAAGCCCGCTAGCCCAGCAATGAGCACAAGAAGCAGGAGAAGGCTCAGCTTGTGATTGGACTGTTTCTCGTGGTTACTTTTGGGAGATATCTACTTTTGGAGGCACGGTGGTGTTGCTGCTCATGTGATGTATGTCTAGACTTGAGCTCATCCATGTGCCTTATGTGAACTTGTATGAGTTGTATGTGAATTGTTAGTAATGTGTGTGCCGAATGTGAACCTGTATGTGGTGTATGTGTGAACCGGCATGTTTATGGCACTTTAGATGTGTGATGCATTTCAATGTATATATGAACTTTGTGCAGGAATATGGCATCAAATTACAGGGCAGGTTCTGCCCAAAATTTTAATTTTGTGTACTAAAATAAAAAACTAAGTTTTCCCGAATGTACCTGTCACATTTTGTCATCTATCCATGCCAAAATATGTCACGACACCTGTTGTGTTTGTCTTTAGGAAATTATTGCAACATAATGCACTAGGGGCAAAAGCGTCTTTTCATGTTCCTATTTAACACCGTTAGTGCTCAAAATGAACTAGAGTGTCATATAAGGCAAAAAAAATTGCACAAAGTGTCATATAGGGAAGAAAAAAATTCCCAGGACCAAATAAGGAACCCAACTTTCAAAGAGTGTCATACAAGGACTTCTCTCTTGAAGTACTGTCGCAAGGTGTGAAGGCTTAGGTTTGTTTACTTTTTATCTTCAAATTTGCAATGATAATAATAGTATGGTTGTGTGCATCAATTCAATGCAGAGTCCAAGCCATGCTCCCCTTTTAAAAAAAGTCTTAGAAAAAGCGGATTGGAACTTTGTGATGATCCCTCAGAGAGGTTTTAGAGTTGGTTTATAAAAGAATGGCGAACATTCTTCATCAAGGACAAGGGCTCTAAGGTAAATCCTTATGCATTATGATAGTGATGAGTGATGATGACCTAGTTGGTGAGTAATCGGAAGAATGCATTCTCTCAAACTTCTTATTTTTCACATGATAAATTCCTAATTTGCAAAGTGAGAGAGGATGCAAGCTTAGAGCATCTCCAGCGGCACCCCAAAATCTCATTGGGGTGTCGGACACGAAAAGGGCCCACAACAGCACCCTACATCTATCCGGCCCGATTCAGTTTACTCCTAGCACCCACCAGCGGGTCTCCAAACTTGGGGGTAGCCTGAGGGTGCCGTACAATGCCTCCGACAGGCTGGGTCTGCATGTCATACACACAGAGCGGCAGAGCCCGATGTCATTTGCCTCCCACACCCCGTCCTCCAGTTTCCTCAAGCCGGTGATTGGCGCCACCGGCTGAAGGGGTAATAAATCCCAGGTACTGAAGGGTACCCGAAAGCTTCCGACCTCCTCGTGCTCCTGGAGTCGGCCACTCGGAGTCGGCTAGCCGGCTGCCTCCCGCCAGCTGGATCATTGGATCCTCTAAGCAAGACAAGGTCAAGAAGACAAAGGAGGCATGGGATTGGTGTCCTACCGAGCTCCCGCGGTCAACCAGATGACATCATGCACAGTCTACAGTCTACATCATACATGTACAGTACACTGACAACCCATACTGATAAGACAGAAAGAAGACAACCATACCGCTGACGCCTGCCACAATACTCGATACTGTGGCTGACCGATAGCTGGGTCCCACCCGCTAGCCGGTCATCTCTCTGTAACCGGCTCCCCACTCTATATAGGGGAAGCCGGGTACCCCTTAGTGCGGGTCGGCCTCTTGGCCCCAGTTCTCCACTTTCGTCCCTCAGTTGGACCCGTTTGGCCTTTCGGCCCTAGCTCGATTCGTCCACCACCATTAGCTCTTCTCCACCGAGGAAGAGGGCATACAACTCAAGGAGCATCGTTGTAACCTTGTGTTCACCTTATACATCACTAGGCAGGAGTAGGGGTGTTACCTCCTTCCGAGGGCCCCGAAGCTGGGTACATCTTGGTCTCGTCCATGCGTCGTACTCAATCCCGAGCGGGCGCCGTCGTTCGCAAACCGAGGCTCCACCCACTTAAGCCATCTCCTTTGGCACTATCGTGAATTATACCACGACAGATGGCGCCCACCATGGGGCCTAGCGCGGCGACCGGAGTCACGTTTCGCTCGGGACCCTGTTCACCGCTTCATGCTACTTCGTCAACAAAAACGTCTACTTCGTCACCGTCAAGATCGGCACGAGCGCCAACGACCACACATATGCGGAGAGCTCCACGCTCGCCATCGACAACAACGTGGCCCAGTACAGCGCCACGACGCATCCAGGAGCAAGAAGGTTAAGCCCGCATGCCCGGCATCGGCACCTTCAAGGGAATCAACAAGAACTTTGTCAAGCATCTCCAGATCCGCGTCGAGCCGCTACTGCAACCGTAGCCAGAGGAACCGTGCACCAACGTGCAGATCACCGCGCCCAGAGGTCGACCAGCGACAAGCGCTGGCTAGACGCCCGCAGGCACACAAGCATCCCCACCCACGGCTTCGCCCCGGCCAAAGATCGCGTGCCGGCGAAGGAACGCATTCAGCTGTCGGATCGGCCACAACGAGCCCGTCCCGCCTGAGATCACGCGCTCAAAATGTACGTGCCTTCGTATCCGAGTTGGAAACGAAAAAGGGCCACCCCTAGAAACACTCGGGGGCTGGCCCCTGCGGAAATTCATTTTGACGCTTAACTTTCAGTCTTTGTCAGCTCCCGGACTCGTAACCCGGAGGCTCCCCGGCCGCCTGTGGCTCCTCTCTCTCAAGGCATCGTCGATTAGCATGTGAGGATACCAGAGGCCCACTCTTTGGTTCCAGCCGCAGACCGCAACCCGGAAGCTCGGTTGGCAAGAGAAAAAGCCTGAACATGTGAAACACACTTAAGGAAAGGGCGGCCACCGGTCTCTACCAAAACGCATGAATCCGGCTATTAGATCATAGTACCATGCCACACGTGTCCCGACATCTCATCGGATCCGCTGTAGATCGCAACCCGGCAGTTCAGCCGGCAAGAGCTTGCGCCCGGATGGCAAGGTGCACGCGAAAATGGTCGAAATGGTCTGGCATAGGTGATTAGGTTTTCTCAGTTTACCAGAAATCTTAAAGTACAGGAAGCACCTATTCGATGCGCTAACGATGCCATCTGTCTATTTTTCGTGGTCGACACGAGCACCACTCGCCCGCTTCCTCGGCAAGCCGACGTCAGACAGGCAGCCGGTGAGAATCACCACATAGCGGCTCCAAGCCCGGAAGGAGCGCCAACCGGTTACCCCTACGAGCAGCTCGGGGGCTGCGGGTCGAAGGGGCCGACCTGACCGCCAGCCGACATCGACCTGCCAACTCCTGGTGTACCCAACAATTACAGCGAGTCGTATCGCTGAGAGTAAGGAACAAATCATACAGCCTCTAGTGACACTCGGGGCTGGCCCCTCACGCGTTTGACTTGTTTGTACGTATTGCTTGTGGCTCCCACCGCCCTCCTGGGTCCATACTTGGGGGCTCGCTGGTCGCCTACGACCCTGTTTTCCTAAAAGGATGGCCTAGTACCGTGTAACAGCACCGGAGGCCCACTCTTCGGTTCCAGCCGCAGACCACAACCCGTCAGCCTGGCTGGCAAGAGCAAAAGCCTGAGGTCGCTAACACGTGAAAAAATCGCAAAGGAAAAGTTATTGCCGGCTTCTAGCAACACCCGCATCCGACTGTTAGACTACAGTACTATGCCCCGCGCGCGTCTTGACACCTCATCGGATCCGGCTGCAGACCGCAACCCATCAGTTCAGCCGGCAAGAGCCTGCGCCCGGACGGCGAGGCGCACAAGAAAACGGTCCGAGTACCCGGCCAGTGAGCAAATTGTCTTCCGATGCTTTACCCGGCAACGTTTACTTGCATGATTTTTATTCACTCGTCATAGTAATGGCATGTCCCATTTGTGAGCAACAAGAGCAATAATAAGCTTCACACCCAGTTCCCCCTCGGCACGCCAGCCCGAAAATCGGGGGCTGGGAGTCGCGCATCCCACCTGTCGGATCCTTCGGTGAGCCGTCACGCGGCAGGTCGACACTCGACAACCGGCTCTGGCTCCCAACTAGACACAAACGCGAAATCAAGCCAAGTCAAAGAGTTCCGACCCGGCTCCCCTGCGGTGAACTGACCCGAAACTCGGGGGCTGGGGGAACACCCTGTGGATACGTCTCCACCGGGTCAAGTCAAGAAAAACAAGAAAGACACACGAGCAAAAGATGCACCAGCGGAATAAGTTCAAGGAGCCAAGCTCCACGCCAAGTCTACAAAAGTGTGTAGCAAGTTCTGCGGCAAGTTTGACACAGCAAGCTCTACAGCTACGCCCGGCATCCCGGGGATCAAGTCAAGTGCCAAGGTCCTTGCTCAGCTCGAACGCCTTTGTCGCCTCCTGGCTCGGCTCTGACGCCTTCGTCACCTCCTGGCTCTGCCCAGACACCTTCGTGACCTCTTGGCCCCGCTCAGGCGTCTCTGTCGGCTCCCGGCTCTGCTCAGATGCCTTTGCCGTCTCCTGGCTCCGCTCGGACGCCTATGCGGGCGCCTTCTTCGGCTCCTCCACCTCCTCCACGATGTCGTTGAAGTCGACCATCCTCTGGTGTCGGCTGGCTATGAGTGTGATGCCCTCCGTCTTGCATAGCTCCGCAAACTTGGTGCCCCTCCGAAAGCCGGCACCGAGCCTCGCCACGTTGATGCCCTTGTGCCAAGAGAGCAGCAACGTCAATGCCACCTTGGCTCCTCCACGCGCCGCCGTGTCCTGGAAGGCGTCCAGGGCCTGAGGCATGTCGAGTAGCTGGGCTACGACACCGGAAGCGCTGTCAAGCCCGCCCTCCTCCGGCCACAAGGTATTGCAGACCTTGACCCCTATCGAGTAGAACTTCTCGGTCAGCTTACCGAGTTCAGCAATCCGGTCCTCAGCTGGTCCGTCAGGCGCCGTCTCCTCGATGTCCGAGTAGAAGCCTGCACCCGAAAATATGCGTCAAGAAAGGAGAAAAGGAGATCCAAGCAGAAAAATGGCAAAGGGAGGAAGAGCCGAAAGACTTACGGGTGATAGCTTCATCGACCCGCTCGAGCTGATCCCGCAGCTCCTTCAGGCGTTCGTCGTGGAGCTTGATGGCTGCTTCGTGCTTCTCACGACCCTCCTTCTCCACCTGGTCCCGCAGCCTGAAGGCATGCCGCTGCTCGGTGAGAGACTTGGTGTTCTCCTCCACCGCTTTCTTTGCATCGTTCAGCTCCCTCTCCAGCCGTCCTTCCCACCCGACAAGCTTGTCATACTCGACCTCACGCTTGGTGTTGACCTCGGTCATCTTCTCCACCTCGACCTTCAGCTGGTCGGCCTTGGCGGCGCGCTCGCGGAGATCCGCCGTCTCCAGCTCAAACTTGCGAGCCTCGTCCTCGGCCTTCTTCGCTGCCGCGCCTACAAGAATCAAGCTCTTCAGAACTGCAAGAAAATAAAAAGAAAAAGAAAGAGAAAACAGAAAGCTGCACCTTCGCCTCCAGCACCCGGTTCCTCTCGACCGGCTCCTGGAGCTTACGCTGAAAATGAAGCTAGAAGTCAGAAGAAAAAGAAGACCCCAGCCGGTTCCGGGCACCCGAGTACGAAGACCCCAGCCGGTTTTCTAGCTACCGACTCCGGGCACCCAAGACGGAAAAGCCTACCTCGACCGACTCCCGGAGGACCTTAAACCTGGCTAGCCCGGTCTCCATGACCTTCTATAGCTCGTCGATTGCCTGCATAGGCGCTGGAGGATAGCAAGTTTGTTCCGACTGCAGGGAGCCGCTCGGTGTGGCTCCCAGTGCCGCGACTTGCTGCGAGGCCGGAACGGCGGGGGATGCCGCACTCCCAGCCGTCTCCTTCACCGTCTCCTCCCTCACAGCCACCACCAAGGCAGTCGATGCCGCCACCCCTTTGCCGGCCGCCGTGGCCTCTTCGGAACCTCCTTCATCCGCGGCCTCCGTGGCTGCCGCCGCTTCCTCCATGGACTCAACGGCAGGCTGAGGATTCACTGGCTCTACGTCGATGTCGACCCACATGTCCACGACCATGGGCTCAGCCTCGGTGTTGATGACCGAAGCCAGGGGCTTGGCCACATCAAGCGCCACGGCCTCGTCCGCGTCTCCGTCTCCCTGACCTCCCTCTCCCAGCTCGACCCGAGCAAATGCATCGGCTGGCGGAGTCAGAGCCCGGAGAGCTGCCGAGCTCACCTCTGCATCCTCCTCTGAACTTGGCAGCGGAAAAGCTCCCGGCATCGCGCTGGGGCCAGCCCGCGACTCCACGTCCCTAAAGAAAAGAGCCATCAAAGAAAAGAAGAAGAAACGGGCAAGCAAACCCACTGCTGAGATGTCGCTTACCCGTCCAACTCGGGCCGGAACGCCGCCCTCCTCTGCCGCTTCGTCGTGATCTTTCGCTTCGGCTCGTCGCGCCCACACTTCGAAGCTGGCGCGGCGAGTACCCGGCTCACCGCCATCGTCTGCGTGCCGGAGGAGAAGCCGAACACTCACTTCTACAACATCAGCACCACGACCAAGCGCGTCGTCAACGTCAGCGCTCCCTTCATCCGACCAATCCCGAACGTCAGGTGCAGAATCCGGCTTACCCAAAGCAGCCGGTGAGCTCTCAGCCTGGCTCGCTTTCGGCTCCTCCCGGTTCTCGCCCACCTCCTCGGCGAACTCGTCGTCGTCATTGCCCACCTCTTGGATCTCGACGGGCCCGTCGGCTGGCTCAGGCCGGACGGGAGCAAAGACTCCACCATGCCGAGCATCCTCAACCTTCTAGCACTTGAACATCTGTAAGAAGCAAGAAATCGGCAAAGAGAGAGAAGCGAAAAAGATGGACATGAAGTCCCGGATACTTACCACTGGAGGCCGGTTCTCCCGGCTATAGGGGATCATGCCCCAGGACCAGTCCTCCTCGCCCAATATCTCCTTGGAGATGGAGTTTAGCCACTTTACCAGCTCGCTGAACTCGGGCTCAGTCTGGGATGACCTGGTCGGGTCATTCCACCCAGAAAGAAAGCACATCTTGTGCTCCCGCTCCTGCAACGGCATGACGCGTTGTGCCATCTAGCCGAACACCAGATCCCGGCTCGTGAAGCCGGCAGCCAGCAAGTTCTTCAGCCGACCCAGCAGCGCCGCCTCCTCTGTGTGCGTGCATCCCTTGGGCGCCCCCCAATTCACTTTGGCTGGTTCCCCGGGCGCGTATGGCGGCAGCCGATCATGTGTTTGTCCGTGAGGTTCCGCACGTAGAAGTACGTCCACTGCCACTTCCGCACCGAGTCGATCAGGGCGAGCTTGAAGAGGCCGGAGGTGGTCCGCGTCTGGATCGATGTCGCGCCGCACTCGATAAGGCGCCCCTTCCCCGCCTTCGTCTTCCCCTTCAAGAAGAAGAGAGACCGAAAGAAGCCGACGCTCGGCCAAATTCCGAAATAGGATTTATAGAGAGTGCCATAGCAAGCCAATTGCAACATGGCGTTGGCGCCCAGATGGTGGAGCTGAATCTTGAAGAAACTCAAGAAACTCCGCAAGAAAGGGCTCACCGGGAGCCCGAGCCCATGCTCGATGTGGGAGAGGAATAGAACCCGCCCGTCGGCCTTCGGGTTGGGCTCAACCTCATCCTTGTCTGGAATTTGAGCCTCGACCAGCGCTGCTGACGGCAGGTACCCCTCGCGCCGGAACCGCCGTACCTGGATCAGCGTCGCCCACGAGTCACACCACGCGCCCTTCCGGTCGCCTATCACTGACGAGTCCTCCTCGGGGGTGGGCTGAGATTGTCGCGGGCCTATGGTGGACTACGGGGAGAATGGCGACGCGGCGAGAGGAAGAAGAAGGGGAACGAGAAGAGAAGCGAGGGTTGAATCCCTTGCCTCTTTTCACCACGGTGAATATTTAGAGGGAGGGGAAACGCAACCGTCCCGAGATCCCGCTACGTGGCGGCCGACGCCCGCGATCGACGCGTGCAGGCCAACCGTCGGCCCACTACCTCAACTCAACGGGCAATCGCTACATGTGATCCCGAAGCAGAAGATCCTCCTCACAAGATTCTCCTCCACAGAAAATCCTCCTCACAAGAACCGAAGCGGCGCCCTGCGCTCTGCGCGGCTCGCCGTGGCCTAGGTCATCCCTAGTGTCAAGCGACACGTTCGATGCAACTGGCCTCGCCAGCCGAGCAATCTGTCAGCACAGCCAGCCACACATATCTCCGGACCCCGCCAGTCGGACTCTTAACTACAACAACTTGACATCGACGACAACTGCAAAGCTCTTCATGAGCTCACGCAGGCTTCGAACCGTGCCGACTTCGAAACCTCCACGAGCTCGGGTGCTACTGTCAGGGGAATAAATCCCAGGTACTTAAGGGTACCCAAAGGCTTCCGACCGCCTCGCGCTCCTGGAGTCGGCCACTCAGAGTCGGCTAGCCGGCTGCGTCCCGCCAGCCGGATCATTGGATCCTCTAAGCAAAACAAGGGCAAAAGATAAAGGAAGCATTAGCTCGGTGTCCTACCGAGCTCCCGCAGTCAACCAGATGACATCATGCACAGTCTACAGTCTACAACATATAGTGTACATTACCTGACGCCCCATACCGACAAGACAGAAAGAAGACAGCCATACCACTGACGCCTGCCACAGTACTCGACACTGTGCCTGACCGCTAGCCGGGTCCCACCCGCTAGCTGGTCATCTCTCTGTAACCGGCTCCCCACTGGGAATCCGGGCACCCCTTAGTGCGGGTCAGCCTCTTGGCCCCAGTTTCCACTTTCGTCCCTCAGTTGGACCCGTTTGGCCTTTCGGCCCTAGCTCGATTCGTCCACCACCATTAGCTCTTCTCCACCCAGGAAGAGGGCACCGCATACAGCTCAAGGAGCATCGTTGTAACCTTTTTTTTAAGCTAGCATCGTTGTAACCTTGTGATCACCTTATACATCACCAGGCAGGAGTAGGGGTGTTACATCCTTCCGAGGGCCCCGAACCTGGTACGTCTTGGTCTCTGTCCATGCGTCGTACTCAATCCCGAGCGGGCGCCGTCGTTCGCAAACCGAGGCTCCACCCACCTAAGCCATCCCCTTTGGCACTGCCGTGAATTATACCACCACACCAGCCCCTCCCCTCGTCGCCACAACCCATTGACTCTCTGGCGTACCACACAGTCCTCCGAGTCGCCACCGCTCCGGTTGTCGTTTTACACCGCCGCAACTCTTCCTGTCGGTGCCACCAATTTCTCCATCCCAACCACCCAGAAGGTGTTCAGTTGTTCGCCAACAACTCATTTTCTTTGTTGTTGATTCATTGCATAGTTCAATTGTTCTTTGATTGTTGTTGAATAGGCTATGGACAGCGACGGTAAAATTATGTTTTACCAGATGATGGAAGAGGATGCCAACCTTGCAGACGATGATGCAAAGAATCAAATGGTTCTTGTTGTTTTGCTAGCTACGCAAGCGGAGCTGGATGCCACTTCTAAATCCGGAGGATCGAGAACCGAATGGCTGCCAATAAGACAATGGGTCTCATGTGCTGATTTTCAATGATTATTTTTCATAGACACCGGCAAACAATGGTCGTGATTTACTCAGGCGCTTTGGGATGCAGAAGAAAGTGTTCGTGGAAATTGTGCATGGTGTTCGGGACTATATACGATGTCTACTTCGAGCTGAAAAAATTGCACCGTACTTATAGGATTCTCATCCATTCAGATATGTACTGTTGATATGCGGTGCCTTGCACATGGAGCTCCCGTAGATTTTTTGGACGACTACTTCCATATTTATAAATCCATGATCATTGAAGTCACGTACAGATTTTGCAGGGCAGTGAATGCATATTTTAGACCGAACTATCTGAGAGCACTAAATGCAGGAGACACAGTTCGTTTCATGGCATAAGGTGCAATGAGAGGATTTCCTGAGATACAAAGGGGATGTACGAATGAAAATATGTTGGATCGTGTAGTGTTGTGCTTGAGTATGTGGAAGATTATGATATGTAGATTTTGGGATGCATTTGTTGGTATGTCCGGTTCTCACAATGGTATCGATAAGCTGCAACCCTCAGTGTTTTCGATACTTCAGATATCAATGTGTAGCAACACTCATAGTGTTTGCGATACTTGTTGAAGGCCAAACTCCGGAGGCAGTTACGTGATCAACGGCCATGACTACGACAAGGGATCGACATTTGTGAGGACAATCTGCAACCCGCTTGGTGAGGTAGACTCTAACTTTGCATCCAAATAAGAGAGTGTCCAAAAGAAGTGGAGCGATTGGTCTGCGATTGTCAGCTACCCTTTTCTATCTTGTTCGATAGAGCGGAAGTGGAATATCATAGATGATTATGTCATCATGCACAACAAGATCATCGAGAGTGAGCGAGATACTAACCTAGTGCTCAATGAGTCGTTTGGGTACTAGGTACATCTTGCCGAGCCACATCCGAGCGTGCCGATCGAATTATCTGATTTCCTCCGCCATTCATCAACAAATTCGCATCCTACCTATGGAGAGGCCGGGTGTAATGCTTAATAACTCTCCCTTTATCGAAAAAAGTTCATCAACAAATTCATAATGAAACAACCCATGATCAAATGCATCCGCCCAGCGCACCGAGCACAAACACATTTTCTCTTAAAATTGTCAGATTTCTATTTGAATTGGAATTTAAATTATTATGTTTAAATTATTATCTAATATGCAATCATATTTTTATGTGATTTAGATTAAAAAAATATGAACGTATTGAGAAAACTAGGCACAAAATGGATAGGTCCGGCCGTTTGAGGTGTCGCCGTGGGCAGCTCCCCAAATTATGCGGCAAATGTGGTCGGTAGCGTAAAGCGGACATAATTTAAAGGGCGCCGGACAAAATTTCGGGGCGGAGGTGAAGATAGCTGCATGAAAGCATCTCCAACTGGCTACCCCAAATTTAGCCCTCAAAGTGTCCGTCGACACGTCCGAACGTGTTCGCGGACACTGCCCAGGCAACCCCCATATGTGGTGTACTCCAACCATAAGTTGCAAAAATTGAAAGCCAAATACATGCAAGGCATGCACGTCGATCATACAAATAGTTTGTAGTCATAAATAAATAGTTTAAATCACCTTACAATAATTAATAATAGCTAAACAAATACAAAAAGTTCAAATTCACAAATAATAAAGTCAAATTATTCGGACTGCATATTTCAAATTGAAATTCAATGATTTCCCATGTGGACGTACATATGCTTCACTAGATAATTGACTAGTTGAGTGTACACTTGTTGATCTCGTGTAACAGCCCAAAGTTGAGAACCTAAAAACCTGAATAAAATTTCCACTTTTTGTGTTCCATTGCATCATGGCATCCATATTAAAGTGCTAAACAAATAAAACAATTGGTTTGGACAATATTGAAAACCAAAATGCCACACTTGCTATAACAAATGTCAAAACAATGGAGGCACCCAAACTTGCAAAACCAAATACCGTGACATTGTATATTTGTCGAGGAAGTTTAAAAGATATTTTTGACAAATTATTTTGTTTGGTAAAATAAAATAAAAGGAGAGCAACTCAAAATTGCCTGTGGGCAAATTCTATTTTATTTTCCTACCAAATGATTTTCAAATAATCTGGAAAAATTAGGGGAGCTTCATACTAATATAAAGAGACTCCCCAATTTATTTCATAATTTTTGGAGGTACTTAAGTGCCTCAAATAAATTCCTAAAGCCACTAGTTTTAAAAAGAAACTGAAGAAGGACCAATCCGCGAAGAAAACAAATCTGCCAGGGGGTTATCCGCAAAAATGTCGTCTCTCTCCTCTCACCTCCTCCAGCGCACTGGCGCCGTGTCGCTCGCACGCTGCCCGCTCCAGGGCCCCCTCTGCCCTTTCCCCTGCAAGGAGAAGACGAGCACACGACCACGAGGCGCCCTGCTCCACCTACACTATCCGCTCCCCTGCCCTCTCACTCTCCTTTCTTCTCCCCACCACGGCCTCACCGCCGCCGCCATGGTCGAGCACAGCGCCGTCGCTCTGAGCCGCCCCCGACGAATCGCGCAGGCCCACGAGCTCCGCCTCGACGTCCTCCCCCGCCTAGCCAAAGGAATTGAGGCGGGACACCGCCGTCTCGCCGCGCCCTCGCCGTTTTCCCGCCGGCCGTCCGAGCTCCGCCGGACGAATTCGTCGCCGCCGTTGCACCTCCGCGGTCCCCAACCTCTCCACCGTACTTGAGGGTGAGCACGCGAGTCTACCCATGCTCTGTTTCCGTTCGATCGAGAGCCGTAGCTCGAATTCGTGTGAGCTCGCCGGCTCAGTGCGTTCGACGTCTCCGTCGGATTTTCCGAGCCATGACGAGCCGGATATTCCGGTTATCTCCAGTACCTCTTCCTTCTGGGTCCTTAGCCAAATTTCGGCCGCCCCCGACGATCGGATTTTCCGAAGTCGAAAGAAATCGGATATTCCGAACTGGTTCAGTGCATAGATACTTCGTATTTTTCCACCCTTTCCAAACTTGGCTACTCAGATTTATAGTTGCTTACATAATTTAGCAAAAGGGCAGGATGAAAGAGGAATCTTAAAAATGTAATAAATTGTATTTTGGCTTAGTACCAAATTTAATTCCCATATCAACTATTTTGCCGAAGTGGTATAAATAATTATGTGGTTGTTTAAAATAAATTATCTAAAGGACATATTTAAAAGAGGATTTATAGAAATGCAATAACTTGTTAACTACGGGTCACAAAAATACAAACTTGGTCTCTAAATGACCAGGAGAACAAGACCATTGTTGTGGCATCAAATTCTTGTTCAAAATAAATATTCTAAATAACAGTTTTCCTGTACTGTATGAAAATGGCAGAAAATCAATTGCTTTTGGAAAATTCATAACTTATTAAATGTTGTTCAGAAAATTGTGTTGGTTGTACCAAAAGGCTCAGAAAATTATGAACTATCTAGAATCATCATCATCATGCATACTTGATCACAATTACAATAAAGTACTTTAGTAGTATTATAATCACTAAGATAAATATGGGTTTGTGCCAATTGTTGCCAAATAATTTGGGACAACACATTTAAATTGTTGGTCATGTCTAGGATCTCGTAGTTGCATTAAAATGTCATATCATCATTCTTGTATGCATTGCACAATTGCCATGTGTGGATTGTTGTTTCTGCTTTCCGGTGTTGTTTGCTCTCTGGTAGATCACGAGTCCGGAGTTGAGCCTCATTACTCCGACGAGCAGTTTGACTACTCCGCTCAACAAGGCAAGCGTAATCCCCCTCTGAGCATATCTTATCCTATGTCTTCGCCAATATTTTCTCCACTATAATATTGCATGCGGTTCCAAATGTCTTTTGCTTGGATTAGAGTATCCTATAGTTGCATTAAGATTCCGATGCCAATTACCTGTTCCCCCCCTATTATCCATAGGATTGTACTATTGGCCTGAAATGATTAACTATGCAGTGTTGATGCTTAGTCATGCTTAGTTAAAATGCTTAGCAGTCCGGTGGATGTTTCATGGTTGGAAACAGGTGATGAGTGGTACAGATGATGGTGGAGAATTTGTGGTGACAGGTAATGAGATGCTTAAAGGTGGGATGAGAGGCCACTCGGTATGGTGGTGTTTTGTCTCACTCTCACCGCCTAGGTGCGAGTTCTTTACCTCTTGAACCAAGAATGAGCGCGCTTCCATTCGGTGGGGTATATGGAGCCCTCGTCGACCGACTAACTTGTGGCGGACTAGCCGAGGGTCCTCTAGTTTGGCTTTCCATTTGCGCGTGCGTTGAGGATGATGGCCAAGACTGAGATGAGGATGGTTGTGTCAGGAAAATAAGTGGCCGCGGGACAGGGTGCGAGAAGGTACCTCTTGTCCTACCGCCACTGATGATCCTGGGTTAGTCTCAAGCGAGGTAAAGGTTGTAACCGTTCCCACTCAGCCGGCTTTCCCCGGAAGAGAGCTACGTGTAGGCAATGAGCCGGGCGGTACCGAAGGTAAACACAGTGCACCCCTGCAGGGTTAAATCTTTTCGAAAAGCCGTGTCCACGGTTACGGACAACTTGGGAAAGGACGATAAGATCATAGAATAACTTTAACATAATGATTAAAAACTGGGTACTAGAGGTACCATTTCAAGATTGTAAGGTGAGCTTCCTCGAGGGTGATTCGGGGAGGTGCCTTTGATGAACAGGTACAGTGGTTGATGATGAGAAAGGTGATGAAAGAAAGAGTTACTCCTTACCCCCTTTTAAAAATACTCTGAATAGTCGATGCCGTTGAGTTATGTTTTCATAAATAAAATCAGCTTTATGCAAAACAGCCATAAAACCTTGAAAGCCTCATCGAGCTAAAGCTCTATATGTAATCTTGCGAGTTCGTCGAACTCAACGTCGTTTGTTTTGTTTCAGAGGAGGACTTCACCGACCTCGAAGGTGGGTTCTTTGTGGACGTCGACGAGTAGTCTGGGGTTCCCAGGTGGCAGCTTGGGACATCCTGGAACAGCTGGCGCTGGATGTTTATTTGCAGGCCTCTTAGGCCATAATTTGGTTCTTGTTGTTTAGAACAACACACTTCGCTTCCGCATGTTGTAATGTTGGGTCTGTGACCTCTGGTTGTCATTTGCTATTTTTCTCTATTATAAGAGTTGAACTATATGATTTGTGTCGTAGAGTCTGTGATGTGCCAGTTGTTCCACAAGTTTTGATCTCTCTATTATGCTTTGATAGTGTGTCTGGTGGTATCGGATAACCGGAGATACGGTATCACTGTATAACAGTCGGGTCGGGGCGCCACAAGTTAGTATCAGAGCAGTACTGCCTGTAGGAAACCCTTCTACTGGTCGACGTTGAGTCTAGTGTTTGTGAAAATTATTTTAACCTAAAAATGAGTTGTGAAAACCATCTTAGGATTCTTTTTACTCCTTACCTGGTTACCTTCTAATCTCGGAGCAATCTTACCTCGATTTGATTTAAAGGTTTTACTTCTTATCTGTCACATCATAACTTTAGGATTCCGTGGTTTGGGTTCTACCTCTAGCGTTATGTGTCCAGTTGCTTCCGCCGCGATACAATCCGAGGTCAACTCAAATGTTATGAATCTTGTTATCCGCACCGAGTCTAATCATTTGTTGCTTTCTTCGGGTTCTAGCCCAAGGTCTTGAACAGAAGGTCCCGGATTGTACTTTGATTCTGGTGTGTTGAATTATGTGGGTTGTTACCCATGTGATCCTCATGCTAATTGTGAATCCCGGTACATGAAGCTGACCTTCAACCCAAGTCCTTCATCTGGTCAGTGAGGTAATGTTCAACCATTTCCCACACCTCAGCTGGCCATGTAACTTTCGCTCTTCCTGAGCCTTGTTTTTGGTTCTGTCTTGGAACCATCTGGATTACGACAAAAATCCTTCTAGCAAGTCTTCCAACTATGTTTGTGACTTCTCTACATCTCTCCTTTTTGGGCATGGTTATCACAATTGGGTAATAACCGGTGCATCTCCAACATCTTAGGATTTCTCCTGAGCATGTTTCGTACTCTGATCTTCTTTCCGATCCGTGTCTTTCGTTGACCATCATGTTCTTATCATGCATTGGTATATTTCGATGCAAGTCACTCTCTTGATCCTTCAAGACTTTCCATTTCGCCTCGTTAGGAGAAACAAACTCCCGTACCTTGTCCACCTCTCGGGCTGGGTCAAAGTTTTGTAGTCCACATGATAAGAGGTTTATTAGTCTCTGTTTCTGTTCCATCTTAGAGTAGCACGATATCTTGGTATAAAGAGGGTGCGCTCGTGCTAAGTATCATGATCTCCTTGATGAAGTGATGCTCCTACACTTCGTTCTCTCCGGTGCCCTTCCTCGGTCAAAGAGCTAGGTTCATGCCGAAGCTCCAAAGACCACCTCGTTGTGCCTTGAAGGGCATGATCCTCCTTCGAACTCAAGATCCACCGATATGTCGTGATATCCTGTAGGTGGATCGTGATATTCTAGTCAATAATGCAAATGTAGAAGATTCTTGGAACGGTATGTCGTGATATCCTATATGTGGATTGTGATATCCTGGAGGTCTTTCCAGAAGTATCGCCAGGTTGTCACCTGACCGTGATGTTGAGCTTATGAGTAAGCTGGTTCTCTGAACAACTCCCTTCTCCAAGAAAATCGTGCTGGATGTCCTGAACTATTCGGTTGAGCTTAAACAACTTGGAGAGTTAGAAGATAAAAGCTCTATCTGATATAGTTCAGTTCCAAAGGGATGTCTAGCATGTCAGTGTTGAAGCTAGTTGGTATCTCCTTTGTGGATATGCTACCCTACAAATCTTTGATTTGAATTGGGCTATCGTCAAATCAAACTCCGACCGACCTACCTGAATGTGTTAATCTGAGCAATGCTTATGCCCGTTCATGTGACATATGATTCGACCATCTTGGAGTAACTAGATAAGTTGGTTGTTGAGCCCATCAACTACCTCTTATTTTCCTCCATGTTTGTGGAGATTTATATGGAATAGTGGGCGTAGCATTGTAAACTTGTTAGCACTAACTTATGTCGTCGCAAGGCATGTGTTCTCGAAGTTAGAAATGACTTTCTCTGATTCACGTGCAATTGCTGAAAGATGTCGCCGTGGATCTGAGTAAATTGTCTTGTCTCCTCGGAATCATCCCAACTCAATCATGTAGGTGCAAATCTTCTTGGTATGGTACGTTGTTACCTCCCTTCCTTGAGAAATTTCATCTTTGCCTCCAAGCCACTAGTGGAACTGTTCAAGAAAGAGAAGGATTCCAAGAAATCCTTTTGTCTTCTTTGATGTTCCCCAAGAAGGGCTCAACTGTGTCTCATTGCAAGTAATTCATGTAGGTGCAGATGTCTTCTGACAAGTTGCTAAGATGTGAGTTTCGCAATCTTGTTCCTCCTTTGGAGTTGGACGCTCTAGTCTGACTTATAGGGATTCTAGCAATTGCAATTCGTGGTTATCCTTTGCAAAGACTTCCTATTCATTGCCTGTCGAGTCTGAAGTATCTCTACACCAAACCAGATCTGAATCACTATCAGAAATGACGGTTGGTGATCCTAAAGAAGTGTAACACCCCGGCCACCCCCGGGCCGGGCCTGTTACCCCTGGCAGCTCGCTAGGATCTCCAGACTGGCCCCATAGATCAACACTGGTCTTTTCTGCGCACTTTGTCCTCACTCGTGCGCACCCGGGAACCAGTTCCCGGTCGGTCACCCATCCTTGGATTACTCCGGGCCAAGCACGCTTAACCCCGGAGTTCTTTTCAGATGAGCTTCCGGAAAAGAAGTTGCAACTTGTTGATATGAGTATTCTATCAATCCTGTTAAGCCCTGAGCCAGGATCTCACATCCTTCCCCCCTTAGAAGACCGACGCCCTCGTCGGTCAGCCCCCAGTCCAGGAACTTCCCCTCTTGGTACACGTCTGTGCGTCCAGTGCCGGCACATGCTCCACATGTCCGCACCCCTGACCCGCACACGCCCGTGTTGCCGCGAGGGTCGGCTCTGATACCAAATTGTAACACCCCGGCCACCCCCGGGCCGGGCCTGTCACCCCTGGCAGCTCGCTAGGATCTCCAGACTGGCCCCACAGATCAACACTGGTCTTTTCTGCGCACTTTGTCCTCACTCGTGCGCACCTGGGAACCAGTTCCCAGTCGGTCACCCATCCTTGGATTACTCCGGGCCAAGCACGCTTAACCCCGGAGTTCTTTCCAGATGAGCTTCCGGAAAAGAAGTTGCAACTTGTTGATATGAGTATTCTATCAATCCTGTTAAGCCCTGAGCCAGGATCTCACAAGAAGCTTGTCCTCGATGTCTAGAACACCAAGAGGTTTCCCTGATACTAACGTTCTCGGAGTTTCTAAAGTCAGTTTCTAAAGTTCTCTTGGTCCATCTTCCCGGTCCTTCTTCTTTGATCCGCAATGCTCCTCCGTGAGGAAAGTTCTACTCAAGCCGTATAGGTTAAGTCACCTCTTCACCTGTTGGAATCTTGTTTCAGCACTCTCCCTCAGAGACTTAAGGCCTTGTGCAAAATTCATACTCTGAATCGTTGAGAACCAGTTGCCTATCAACTAGAAACTCCTTATCAATCCCCCGTCACCCGCTTGTGTCTCCTACTGTCAATTCAAGGGGTGCTCGAAGTCTCATCCTAAGATTTCTGCTATGAGGTACTCGGTCGTTGTATCCTCTCAAAGGTCCATCCTTCCAGAATTGTTCCTTCTTTCCTTTGGTGTAATTGAATGATGACCTCGGAGTGAAGACGATGAAGATATCCATGAGGCCCTCGGTCAACCTCTTCAAGAAAGAAGCCTCCTGAAGCGAGAAGATCGCGTAGTACCGTGATAACCCTTTTCCCTCTTTCCTACTCTAAGAATCTCGGGACGAGATTCCTGTAAGGAGGGTAGAATTGTAACAGCCCAAAGTTGAGAACCTAAAAACCTGAATAAAATTTCCACTTTTTGTGTTCCATTGCATCATGGCATCCATATTAAAGTGCTAAACAAATAAAACAATTGGTTTGGACAATATTGAAAACCAAAATGCCACACTTGCTATAATAAATGTCAAAACAATGGAGGCACCCAAACTTGCAAAACCAAATACCGTGACATTGTATATTTGTCGAGGAAGTTCCAAAAGTTCCAAAGATATTTTTGACAAATTATTTTGTTTGGTAAAATAAAATAAAAGGAGAGCAACTCAAAATTGCCTGTGGGCAATTTCTATTTTATTTTCCTACCAAATGATTTTCAAATAATCTGGAAAAATTAGGGGAGCTTCATACTAATATAAAGAGACTCCCCAATTTATTTCATAATTTTGGAGGTACTTAAGTGCCACAAATAAATTCCTAAAGCCACTAGTTTTAAAAAGAAACTGAAGAAGGACCAATCCGTGAAGAAAACAAATCTGCCAGGGGGTTATCCGCAAAAATGTCGTCTCTCTCCTCTCACCTCCTCCAGCGCACTGGCGCCATGGCGCCGTGTCGCTCGCACGCTGCCCGCTCCAGGGCCCCCTCTGCCCTTTCCCCTGCAAGGAGAAGACGAGCACACGACCACGAGGCGCCCTGCTCCACCTACACTATCCGCTCCCCTGCCCTCTCACTCTCCTTTCTTCTCCCCACCACGGCCTCACCGCCGCCGCCATGGTCGAGCACGGCGCCGTCGCTCTGAGCCGCCCCCAACGAATCGCGCAGGCCCACGAGCTCCGCCTCGACGTCCTCCCCCGCCTAGCCAAAGGAATTGAGGCGGGACACCGCCGTCTCGCCGCGCCCTCGCCGTTTTCCCGCCGGCCGTCCGAGCTTCGCCGGACGAATTCGTCGCCGCTGTTGCACCTCCGCGGACCCCAACCTCTCCACCGTACTTGAGGGTGAGCACGCGAGTCTACCCATGCTCTGTTTTCGTTCGATCGAGAGTCATAGCTCGAATTCATGTGAGCTCGCCGGCTCAATGCGTTTGACGTCTCCGTCGGATTTTCCGAGCCATGACGAGCCGGATATTCCGGTTATCTCCAGTACCTCTTCCTTCTGGGTCCTTAGCCAAATTTCGGCCGCCCCCGATGATCGGATTTTCCGAAGTCGAAAGAAATCGGATATTCCAAACTGGTTCAGTGCATAGATACTTCGTATTTTTTCACCCTTTCCAAACTTGGCTACTTAGATTTATAGTTGCTTACATAATTTAGCAAAAGGGGCAGGATGAAAGAGGAATCTTAAAAATGTAATAAATTGTATTTTGGCTTAGTACCAAATTTAATTCCCATATCAACTATTTTGCCGAAGTGGTATAAATAATTATGTGGTTGTTTAAAATAAATTATCTAAAGGACATATTTAAAAGAGGATTTATAGAAATGCAATAACTTGTTAACTACGGGTCACAAAAATACAAACTTGGTCTCTAAATGACCAGGAGAACAAGACCATTGTTGTGGCATCAAATTCTTGTTCAAAATAAATATTCTAAATAACAGTTTTCCTGTACTGTATGAAAATGGCAGAAAATCAATTGCTTTTGGAAAATTCATAACTTATTAAATGTTGTTCAGAAAATTGTGTTGGTTGTACCAAAAGGCTCAGAAAATTATGAACTATCTAGAATCATCATCATCATGCATACTTGATCACAATTACAATAAAGTACTTTAGTAGTATTATAATCACTAAGATAAATATGGGTTTGTGCCAATTGTTGCCAAATAATTTGGGACAACTCATTTAAATTGTTGGTCATGTCTAGGATCTCGTAGTTGCATTAAAATGTCATATCATCATTCTTGTACGCATTGCACAATTGCCATGTGTTGATTGTTGTTTCTGCTTTCCGGTGTTGTTTGCTCTCCGGTAGATCACGAGTCCGGAGTTGAGCCTCATTACTCCGACGAGCAGTTTAACTACTCCGCTCAACAAGGCAAGCGTAATCCCCCCCCCCTCTGAGCATATCTTATCCTATGTCTTCGCCAATATTTTCTCCACTATAATATTGCATGCGGTTCCAAATGTCTTTTGCTTGGATTAGAGTATCCTATAGTTGCATTAAGATTCCGATGCCAATTACCTGTTTCCCCCCCTATTATCCAAAGGATTGTACTGTTGGCCTGAAATGATTAACTATGCAGTGTTGATGCTTAGCCATGCTTAGTTAAAATGCTTAGCAGTCCGGTGGATGTTTCATGGTTGGAAACAAGTGATGAGTGGTACAGATGATGGTGGAGAATTTGTGGTGACAGGTAATGAGATGCTTAAAGGTGGGGATGAGAGGCCACTCGGTATGGTGGTGTTTTATCTCACTCTCACCGCCTAGGTGCGAGTTCTTTACCTCTTGAACCAAGAATGAGCGCGCTTCCATTCGGTGGGGTATATGGAGCCCTCGTCGACCGACTAACTTGTGGCGGACTCGCCGAGGGTCCTCTAGTTTGGCTTTCCATTTGCGCGTGCGTTGAGGATAATGGCCAAGACTGAGATGAGGATGGTTGTGTCAGGAAAATAAGTGGCCGCGGGACAGGGTGCGAGAAGGTACCTCTTGTCCTACCGCCACTGATGATCCTGGGTTAGTCTCAAGCGAGGTAAAGGTTGTAATCGTTCCCACTCAGCCGGCTTTCCCCGAAAGAGAGCTATGTGTAGGCAATGAGCCGGGCGGTACCGAAGGTAAACACAGTGCACCCCTGCAGGGTTAAATCTTTTCGAAAAGCCGTGTCCACGGTTACAGACAACTTGGGAAAGGACGATAAGATCATAGAATAACTTTAACAGAATGATTAAAAACTGGGTACTAGAGGTACCATTTCAAGATTGTAAGGTGAGCTTCCTCGAGGGTGATTCGGGGAGGTGCCTTTGATGAACAGGTACAGTGGTTGATGATGAGAAAGGTGATGAAAGAAAGAGTTACTCCTTACCCCCTTTTAAAAATACTCTGAATAGTCGATGCCGTTGAGTTATGTTTTCATAAATAAAATCAGCTTTATGCAAAACAGCCATAAAACCTTGAAAGCCTCATCGAGCTAAAGCTCTATATGTAATCTTGCGAGTTCGTCGAACTCAACGTCGTTTGTTTTGTTTCGGAGGAGGACTTCACCGACCTCGAAGGTGGGTTCTTTGTGGACGTCGACGAGTAGTCTGGGGTTCCTAGGTGGCAGCTTGGGACATCCTGGAACAGCTGGCGCTGGATGTTTATTTGCAGGCCTCTTAGGCCATAATTTGGTTCTTGTTGTTTAGAACAACACACTTCGCTTCCGCATGTTGTAATGTTGGGTCTGTGACCTCTGGTTGTCATTTGCTATTTTTCTCTATTATAAGAGTTGAACTATATGATTTGTGTCGTAGAGTCTGTGATGTGCCAGTTGTTCCACAAGTCTTGATCTCTCTATTATGCTTTGATAGTGTGTCTGGTGGTATCGGATAACCGGAGACACGGTATCACTGTATAACAGTCGGGTCGGGGCGCCACATCTCGAAATTGTCGATGCATCTCAAGGAAGCTAATAACATGCTGTGGATCTTGTTCAGGTAGGTGGACATGCACTCCAGGCTTCTCAAAATCATTCGTGCAGTTGTCCCTTCTCTCTCGTCCTTCACAATCATGTTGTGCAAAATTACACAATAAGTCATCACCTGCCATAATGTCTCCGGATCCCACATCATTGCAGCTCCACGGGCAATACCCCAACGAGCTTGGAGCACTCCAAATTCCCTCTCAACATCTTACCTAACAACCTCTTGTGCAGCTGCAAATTGGCATTTTTGTGCCCAACAGGATTGCTTATAGTCTTCAGAAATGCTGCCCACTGAGAATAGATACCATCAATAAGATAGTATCCCATGGTGTAGTCGTGACCGTTCACGGTGTAGTTGCACGCTGGAACATCACAGAGTCTCTTGAACAGGGGAGAGCGCTGAAGCACATTGATATCATTGTGCGAACCAGGCATGCCAAAACACATGCCAAATCCACAAGTCTTTAGAAGCCACTGCTTCAAGTACGATTGTTGCCTCTTTGTTGTGTCCTTGATACTGCCCACACAAGCCTGTTGGGCGGTTCTTCCATTGCCAATGCATGCAGTCAACTGAACCAAGCATACATGGAAATCCTGTTGATTCTCCGATGGCCATTAACCTTCCAGTGTCCTCGGCATTAGGTTCTCTTAGATATTGCGGTCCAAACACTTTGACCACAACGTAGGCAAATCTCACCATAGGCTCAATGCATAGGCTATACTCATTAACAACATTCGGACATACTCATCAACAACATTCGCGGCTTTTCCATAGGCTAGCATTCTCAAAACTGCGGTGCATTTCTGCATAGGAGAGAAGGATAGTTGTCCGCAAATAATCATCATACTTGGTCACTTCTTCCTCTATGCGCCGGAACATACTTGAGCTCATCTGAAAGCGATGCCGGAAAAACCCCTCATGGAAGATCGAATCGGGACTGAAGTAATCGTCGTAGAGATCACACGCTCCTTTGATCCTATCATGGGGCCCGGTAATCCAGCCTTTTATCGATCCCATAAAGTTAAGAACATGAGCCTCCTTCTCCATTTCCTCTTGGATGCACATCATCGACATTGCGGCCACCTCATCGCCATCGTCATCCATCTCGTCCTCACTAGACTCATCGATGAACTCTTTGTACATTAACTCATCTATGGCCGAGTAATCCTACTCATCGTCGGACAAATCCATGCCTATAAATTTTAAATATCAAATTTCGGCTCCGGCTCGGTAAATACACAAACACTTTCAGGGTGAGGTGGATGTTCGGCAATGTAAAACGTACGGAGACGGAGCATACAGCCGAGCTGTATGTCGGGAGGCGAACACCGAGGACTTGGCTGCTTCCGCCGGGGGTTTGGGGCGGCGGCGGGTATACTTGACGAACGGCGGCGGCGGAGGAGGTGCGGCGACACAGAGAGCGGAGGAGGAGGAGAGAGCAGCAGGAGTTTCGGTCCAATTTAGGGTGAAATGGGGTGGGTCCGCGATGGCGATGAAAAGTTCGACGTGGCCGGCGTGTCCAGCCGGCCCCAAACGTTCCCCACATATGGGCTGGTTTTGAGTTTTTCCGGACAATCCGATCGTTTGGCTGATTTTGAGGGGAACAGTTGGATGATGATTTTCGGTCCAAAACAAAACCTGTCCGGGTGATGAAGGACCACGATACCACATACTCCCTCCATTTTTGTTTAAAGGGCGCAGCTCACAATTCTCTGGGACCAAGGTGTGTATCTATTGGATGAAAATCCTGGGCGTGGGAGCATCGGGGGTAACAGAGCTGCGCCTAACTAATCGCTATATTAACGCTTAGTAAACCCCACGCCCACTAAACGAGCCATCATCTCGCATGCATTGGTGGAGACGGTTCCCAGCGAAATTTTCTCCTCTCCTTCTTCTTCCCGCACTCCTTCCTTCTCCCCCGCTCAGTTTCCATCAAAAGCTCTCGAGAAAATTTCGTGAGATCAAAACCTCCCGCCGATCTTCCCCGCTGCCAAATTGAAAATGGAAATTTCGCCGATCAAATCCTCCCGCCGATGTTCCCGCCGGTGTTCCGCCAGTGCTCTCTTTATATAGGTGTGCAGATGGAGGCACACGAACAGACATCGCTCTGCTTCTCTCCTCCATCTCACTCCAATGGCGCCGCGGCAGCAAGGTGGATCCGATCGCCGGCCTACTCCTCTTGGCCTCCGTGGGCTTTCGCGGGTGGCTTTCCAACCCAGATCGCCGCCACCAGGAGTAGTTCCTCCTCCTCCTCTTGGTCTCACCGGGCGCGCATCGATGCAATCTTTCTCCATCGGCACTGCTGGCTTCGAGCCGCATCCTTCTCCAACGACATTGCCTCGATGGCGCGTCGGCCTCACATGCCCATCTCGTCCTCCGACACCTAACGAGGCTGGTTCCTCGAACTGGAGTGCCTCCGTCGGCGGGGCCGGGGCAGGCAGCCCACGGATCGGAAGTTCTTCGTTCGTTGGGTTTAGCCTCGTCAATGGTAGCGGTGGGATCTCGTTTGGCGGCGGCGGCAGCGAGTCCCTGGGTTTCAGCTTCAGTTCCGGCGCCACACAAGGTAAACCCTAAACCCTTTTGCCTCTTTCTGTCACTTTTCATCAAGTTTAAACCCTAGTTGTACATCATGTACGCCTGGTTTTTGTAGTTTTAGATGATCTATATAATTTAGTTTTAGATGATCTACAAATTGTGGTAATGGACTAATGGGTTCATGTAGTTTTTGTATAAACCGATCATCATGTTTAAACCCTAGTTGTAGATGATTATGAAAATTTAGTTTTAGATGATCTAGAAATTTTTGTTTTTGTGGTTTTAGATGATCTAGAAAATTTAGCTTTAGATGATCTAGATAATTATGGTAATGGGTTCATGTAGTTTTAGATGATCTAGAAAATTTAGTTTTAGATGATCTAGATAATTATGGTAATGGGTTCATGTAGTTTTTGTAGTTTTAGATGATCTAGAAAATTTAGTTTTATATGATCTAGATAAATCTTAGAATTAGATCAACTACTTGTTCTTGTTCTTGTATAAACCCTAATATGTGTTATGTTGTCACGTGTGCATGATCAAAGGAACTGGGTTCGGCCTTGGTGGACACAATGGGCAGGACATGACCTACGAAGAGAACACAACAAGTAGACATGACCAACGAAGAGTACCATTAGTGAATTTTTGTGTACTGATTATCAAGTAAAATCTCATGTTTACTATGCTTCCTTTTCTGTTTGTACAAGGTATTGGTGGAAATGAGAGTACCATTGGCTACCGAGGGGTTGGATACAACCCAAATTTTGCCCATGCGGACGAGTACCCTCCTAGTCAAGAGCATGTTGAAACCCAAAAAGAACCAATCGATTTGAGTAAGCACATTTTGATCATATTTGCTTGTTTCAGAAATATTCAATATTTTTTCTTCTCTAATTATTTGTCCAATGCATTTAGATGTTATGTTGAACAAGGAGACAAGAAGGCAGTACCGTACAGATGACAAGCGTCACATATATGCTAAGATCCTTGCCCGTAATGGTACGGGTAATAGGTTGAAGCATGGAGTTTCTAAAGCTGTTGCACTAGCTTGTGATTGTCCTAGGAGAATAGTGCAAAGGGTATGGCAGGAGGCTAAAAAAGGTGGCGACATTACAGGGGTAAAAATCAATCGGAAGCTCAAATCAGGAAGGAAAAAGAAAATTTTAAACATAGATGCATTGGAGGCCATCCCACCTGGAGAGAGAACAACATTAGAACAAGTTGCTGGACATTTGAACATGTCAACTACCACTGTTTGGCGGAGGTGAGAGTTATACTATCAAATTGTTGTCAACATTCCTTTATTATACGGACATGTCAACTCGGTTGTCAATGATATAATTTTGCATATTTTGTTGTAGGTTGAAGATGAAGGAAATTCGACGAATAACAAGTGAATTGAAGCCTTCCTTGACTGATGCAAACCAAAGGGCTCGTGTGGAATATGCTCTTATGCATCTTGAGCGATGTAGCTTAACATCCTAGGTGGTATTAATCCCACATTTAGGGCTGATATGGATGTGGTTCATATAGATGAGAAATGGTTTTACCGCACGCGGAAGACCCAGAATATGTATTTGAGTCATAGAGAGGAGGCACCACACCGGGAATGTAAACATAAAAACCATATTCAAAAAATTATGTTCTTGTCCGCAATGGCTAGACCAAGGTATGATGCTGAAGGCAATTGTGTGTTTGATGGCAAGATTGGGGTTTGGGCTTACACAGTGGGTGCAAGCTAAAAAGAGAAGTCAAAATAGGTTGGTACTTGTTCTTATTACTTTGTGCTAAATTTTTATGTGCACATTATTTACTACTTCGTGCTATGTTTGAGTATCTTTGCTTCCGGAGTACTTAGTGAAATATGTACTGCCAGCTATAAAGGAAAAGTGGCCTGAGAGCGATAGATGGAAAACCATCTACGTACAGCAGGACAATGCTAAGACTCATATAAAACCAGATGATCCACTTTTTTTGCAGGAAGCTGCTAGGGGTGGTTGGGATATTAGGATGATATACCAACCACCTAATTCTCCTGACACTAACATATTAGATCTTGGTTGGTTTGCCTCAATTCAAGCAATGTTCCATAGAAAGATGCCCAAAACCCTACCCGAGATTGTCCAAAAGGTATTGCACTGATTTGAGTATTTTTTATGTTATGTGTGATATATACCTATCTGTTTATGTACTGATTTGAGTTTCTTATGTCATGTGTCATAGGTTAATCAATCCCTAGCTGAGTACCCGCATCAAAAGCTCAATAGGATCTGGTTGAGTCATCAAGCGTGCATGAGAGAGATCATCAAGCACAAGGGGTCTATCCACTACGCGGTTCCTCACGTGAAGAAAAAAGCACTAGAGAGACAAGGTCTTCTCCCAGTTCGTTTGACCATTGATCGAGAATATGTTGAGCAGGCAATTGAGTACTTGAACTCAACATGAGTTGTAATGGTAGATTTTTCAGTAGCCTACTGATTTTAGGCAATGAGAATATGCAGACTGCATGCAAATTGTAGTTGTGATGGTTCGACTTGAACTCAACATGAGAATATGCGGACTGCATGCAAATTGTAAACGTTTTCACACCTCCACAAACCTAAACGTGTTCCCACTTGCATGCACACACCGGAAGGGAAAAGGAAGAGAGAAATCAGTGGGCCTAAAACGCCTCAATTAATTTCGTAACTAATGGCATGCACCTTATTTCACTCCTATTGTGAAAATGCATGGATTTGGAGCTGCGCCCTTTAAACAAAAATGGAGGGAGTAGCAAAGGGAGTATGTTCCAAACATTCGAAAATGGAATAAAAGAAACCGACGGTGGCCTAAGCACCAATGCTCGATTACAGCTACAAAATTCTGCAATCTGCATGACCCCGATCATCATATACAGCTCCCGTCTCGAATACCGACGCAAGTACCACACCGTACGTATACACAACAAGGGTGTACAAACGGCTACTCCCTACAATGCCGCGGCGGCCTCGGCCTCCGGCGCCCTCCGCTCCTTGGCGGCGTCAAGGAACCCGACGTACAGGTCTGAGTGCCCAGTATCGCACCTCGGCAGCGCCGTCCTCGCGCCGCCGTCGGCCATGGTCTTCACGAACGCGACGAATCGCCGCCAGTTGTCGCCGTCGAACAGGTTCTGTTCATGCGCAGGTAGGTGAACGCGCTCAGCCCAGCGGACGCGGCAGTGGAGGCCACCTGCGCGAACGCTTGCTCGTCGTACCGCTCCAGCGCGTTCTCGCCGGCGAGCTCCACGTGCGCATTCCGCGCCGCGGCCCTGACCTGCTGCACCAGGAGCTCCGGCGAGCAGCCGGCGTGGCCCGGCTGCTGCTCGTCCTTCATCTCCATGCACGTGAAGTTGAGCACGGCGCCGTGCCTGGCCAGCATCCGCGCGATGGGCTCGTACCCGTCGTGGTGCCGCGTGTTGTAGTACCCCGCGGTGAGCTCGGCGGCGTGGGAGCGGGTCCGGTAGTGCCAGTGGATGCCGGCGACCTTGGCTGAGAGCGTGGTGCCCGTGCCGCGGAAGATGGCCTCGGCGGCGGCCAGCACGCGGTCACCGTGCTCCAGGAGCATACCGGAGTACCACTTGAGGAAGAAGTGGCCGTACTCGGTGCTCCACGTGCCGTCCCGCCGGAAGAAGCCCGTCTCCTCCGGGAACTGCTTGTACTCGCCGGCGTCGTGCGGCCCGCTCGTCCCCCAGTTCTCGTGCTCCGCCGCCACCGCCGCTGCCTGCAGCGACGCGCGCATATACTTGTCGTAGCACTGGAACTCGCCGATGCCCGGGAAACGCCATGTCCCGTTGGCCTCCGGGTAGGAAGGATACCTCAGCTCGCCGCAAGGCCCCAGCCCGACCTGGATCTCGGCAATGACGGTGCCAAGGTAGCCGCTGAACCTGTCGCGGAAGCTGCGCATGTAGTCCGAGTAGACCTGGACAGGGGTCCTACCCTTGAGCACCGGCAGCGTGTCGCAGCCGAGGGAGATGTACTCGGGGTTCCGGCGGCCGGACCTGTCAGTGTACACGATGTCCGGGTTGGCGCTCACCTCCTCCAGCACCCATGACGGCAACGGGATACTGCAAACACAATTCAAGTCAGTCATTTGTTCCCCAATTTTTTACTACTTATTTACTAACACGAACTGAAACTATTACAACTATTACTTCGGATTAATTTTATCTTCAAGTGATTTCTTAAGCTATCTTCTGATACGTCCCTTGCAACTTGGATTGCTTGACCACATGGAATTGTATAACCTTGCCAAACGTGCAAGGAACAGCCAAGAAAAAACTGGACTGAACTGGTGGTTACTCAAGAATAGGTTACTTGCCAAACCGTTAAATTTCCCCCAATTTGAGAGGGAAATTCGAATCGAATTAAACTAATGTTACTTTTTTTTTACTGGGGCTATACGGTCGTCGCTTGATTCTATTGTACCCAGTGATGCTGGTAATTACTTGCAGGTAGGTGAGATGTTGCTTACTTGCAGGAGTCACCGACGTTGCCGCCGCACTGGTGGAAGGACATGACCATCTGGAGCCTGAGCCCGGCGCGCTCCACCATGCGCACCAGCTCGGCGTAGCCCTCCCAGTCGTACCGCCCGGGGCCGTCCCGCTCGACGACGCCCCACCACACGTCCACCATGACCCCCTCCACGCCGGCGCTCCGCAGCGCCATCAGACTGGCCGCCAGCGCCCGCGCCCGCAGCACCTGCCCGCCGGGGCCCACCGTGTCGAGCGGCAGCATCACATACACCGGCACCCCGCCCCGGCGCGGCTCGCCGCCACCCGCGTGGGCCTGCTGGGCCTGGCCGTGCAGCAGCTCGGGAGCCGGGGCCGTGGCCTCCATCGGCGCCGGAGGGGACTGCGCCGCCGCCCTGAGGGAAACGCGGAGCCTGGCGGGCGCCTGTGGGACGGCCACGCAGGAGGGCGGCGCGTCCTCGTGCTTGTGGAGGAGCTTGGAGGAGGGGTCGAGCGGCGAGAGGAAGGACGTCGAGGCCCGCAGCGTCAGCGCCATCGGTAGTGCTTCTGTGTGATCGGCTCGAGGGAGAAGACGAAGATGCGTGTGGTGAGAATTGGAGGAGAAAGCAGAGGGGATCGCTTTGCTTCTTGGTTCGTGAAGAAGACTTTTCTGTTGGTTGGGCGAACGGAGCTTTTTTTTTTTGAATTTGGTTGGGCGAACGGAGCTTGTTGAGGGGAGGGGAGTATGGGTGCGGTATATATAGACGGATTTTCTTATCTTTTCTTCGGTGGAGGAGGGAGGGGCGTGTGACCGTGACGACAACCCCGTGCTTTATCGCTGACAATTAATTATGTATAGTTTCACTATGAAATCGACAATTGTTATTCTAATACTTATACACGATAAATTTACCATTTCAAAGTGACGTGGTAACTTTAAATCTCGTCAAAATCTAAAAGAACAACAAAAAATGGTTTTATTTCGACCCGAAAACTAATCACTAATATGGTCGGTAACTTACGTATTCAAGCCTGGGTAACTTATATGTCACGTGGGTGGTAACTTTTGGGCAAAAAAAAAAGTCGTCGGAACATATCGACATGGGATCTAGTTTCAAAAATCTCGACGCGACTAGTCCAACGGTGAAAACGTATCATAAATCGGATAAACGGTCTGAGTTACAAAACTTTTTGAATTTTCAAATTTCGCATTTAATGCGTGGTGATGTCAGCAGTTTTTTTTTCTAGTGCATGCATGAGAGAGGTGTACCGGTCATGCACATGCATGCGTGGGTTAGATGATTAACAAAAAATTTCTATTGCCTTGCGGTTATGTCAAATATAAGACGACTTATACATGGTCAATCCCTTTTTAAATACAGTACTTCCTTGGCGAGAACGTTTGCAGAGTATTTTTCCGCTTCTCTAGTGCATGTTTCAAGTTACGGGCATCGTCTATCAATCTAAAGAATAAGAATGTTACTAGTATGTTTCGGGTGTATTTTTATGTTGAGTTGTATCTCATTCATTTGTACTGTCTCTTTTGATCCGATGTAACGCGTCTTGTCTTAAGAAAACAAGCGTGCACGGCCGGCGAACCAAGCAAATCATTGCCCCTTGGAAAACCATTGCCTCATCATCGGTTAAGGATCGTGTGCAAGTTGAAGCTGCCTGGAGACTTGGTTCTAGCACGAGATTAGGAGACCAATAGCAAGTGGACGAGGCGCTGACGTGGCCAAACGTTTTCTCCTGTGTTGTTGCTGTTGGGACCGGACCAGGTTACGTGTGTGGTGGGGGCGAGACCCGGCCGTTGGTTCGCGAACCCTGTTTTGTCACGGCGCGAGGTGTGGACGATTCGTGGCGGTGGGTTGATCGAGCCGTGCCCACTTGCACTTGGAGGAGCCACCCGGCGTCCAGTCACCGGCGGGAACACGTGGACCCGAATCACCCGCCGCTTTTCGCTCTTCTTCTTTTTTCAAAAATCCCCCTCTCGTTTTTTGCTGGGCGCTGCCTCGTCACGCAACCCCAACCGGCAGCACTTTTGCCGAATTTGCGGGGTCAGAAACGCACCGATCGATAGCCCCGGGATGTACGTATACGATGGTCGGTTTGGAGCCTTGCGAATGAGTTGGGCAGAAACGTGAGTGCTGAGTGATTGCTGAGTCAGGGCGGGGGATCCCGTCCGTCCTTCCTGGAGATCTTGTTCCGTTTGGATGCTCTGAATGTGTCTCACCCGGTACGTCCAGTTTGGTGAACCAACACAGCGTGCCGACTAGCTGGGTACGATCACTCCGTCGGTTGCTGATTAGCAGGAGTAGAGTTATCACAGTACTAATCGGGGCGATCGAGGACGAGGGGAACAGCGCCGTGCTATCTGCTGCGTGGGCGGTGACGCGGCCGCGTGTGATCACCGGACAAACGCGTGGTCGGCATGGCAACCTTATCCGCGCGCCGTCCTCGCTCCCACCATCCACCGACCGATCTCCTCCACCCCTTGTTCCCGGAGGCCGACTGGACCAGTTTTTTTTTTTTTTTGAGGGACGCTTTTTCATTGCTGCGTCTCCCGCTTGGGCCCTACCCTACCACCAGCGACGTTTTGGCCCATTCTTCTCCGTGGCCCTCGTTCCATCATTTCCCCAGTCGACCGCGACAAGCAGAGTTTGTTGCCTTGGTTTCCAGAAAATATAAAAGGTTGGGAAAATGAGGGCCAGCCAAGCGGCTCTGTTTCATGGTCGACCAGGTTTGCTTGCTGGCCGTGCGTGCCACGTATGACCTTGTCCACAAAAGCGCACAGTTCATGTAGGTCCAGCCTTGTTCCCTCTGAAAATCTAAAAATATTTGGGGTGCGCAATATATATTGTTTACAGGAAGCAAATACAGTATCTTCCTACCAGCTTGATATTTGCTGTGCATACGTGGACACACACACAGTTGGCCGTGTCACGGTCGTCCTGCTCTTGGATCTCTCCTTGCTCTCGGTCGACCTCGTGCATGCCAGCCGCCAGCCCATGCGCTTTACCATCGCGAGCCGGAGCTGCTGAGATGCAACGACGTGTACGTGGTGCCTGAATGCGTATGGAATGCACGTGATTCCGATCCCGAACCCACGAGGGAAACAAAGTGATCCTGCTGTCCGGGGGGGGGGCGAGAGGGGCGGCCGCCCTGGGTCCAGAATTTTTTGGGGCCCCATACACTAGGCCTTGGTATGTGTAAGTAAAAAATAAAAAGACAAACAGCCTAAGAAGGCCATGGCGTATTGGGCCTTTGTTTCCCGCTCGGAAACGATTAGCAATCAGAGCTAGCTAGGACCTTAGGTTGGGAGGCTGATGGTTTATTGATTGAGTGGGATACATGTTTGCACCTATTCCTCCGATGCGATCAGGCCTGATATGATACCCCGATCGGAAACACATCTGCATCGCCTCGGCCGCCACAGCGCAGGCGGCAACTCGGCTGATTCCATGATTTTATTTCCATCCTGGCTTCTCGATCGTCCAACTCGCCGCGCCGCCGGCACGTGATAAGAAGGTATGTATATTGATTGATTATCTCCTCTATTTTTCTAGCACAGTTGGTTTATGCCCTAAATTCCATTAAGAATTCTTTTTATTTTCACTTGTTATGGAGCCTCTATCCCGTGCTATTAAAAGAAAAGGAGAAAACATGATAGAAAAATTAATAGAATCACAGGTATGATCTCTACACAAATTTTTGTGGAGTAATACGAGCAATTTGACAAATCCAGATGAGGTTGTGCTAGTTCTTGCGGAAGAACAAAATAATGTTATCTGGAAGAAATTTTCTAGTCATTGTTCCATCATCTAGAAAGGTAAGGAGATAATTTTAGGATATGTTGAAATTGTAGTACTCCTGATGATTCATCATATGAAATTATGCCTTCCGCCTTTTTTGTTGCCCCTCAACGGTTTTCTATGTAAAAATCTATGTCTCATTTTTCTCACTTAGTTTTTGTTTCTCCAATACACATATTTGTTTAATTGTCCTAGGGGCCCCAAATTGTAGTCTCGCCCCGGGCCCCTGAAATGTCAGGACCGGCGCTGCCAGCGCTTCAAGTTCGAAAATATCTCGGTCGACCACCCGATATCTAGCAGCGCACTGTGACCAACCAGTGTGTTATTGATTCTGTTGCGGAGATTGTGAAAGTCTGTATGTGTTCGATCTTTACCAGGATTAAAAGGTTTTCAGGTTGATCATACATGTCCCCAAAGATATTTTGGCGGGCTCAGAACGTAGATCAAACTCAGGGCCCCTACCCCTGGGTTTCGATCCTGAACCCACGAAGAGAAGAAACTAATCATGCAACCAAAATTAAGCTGTGGCCTTGGTTATACCTTGTGGTCAGGATGAAGTCGGGGGGCCCTGAGTTAGATTACGTTCAAAAGCCTACCAAATATCTTGGGAAAACAGGTAGTAAGAATCAACCTGCAAACCGTTCACTCCTGGCTACAGACCAAACACAAGACAGAATTATACGAACTTCGCTATCTCCGCAACAGAATCAATAACCCAAGTCACATTGTGCTATTATCTCCGTTTTGGAAATAAAAAAGAACACATTGTGCTTCTAAATATCGACCGAGATATTTTTTGAACTTGAAGCGCTCGACAGCATGTTGACTACTTATAGAGTTTGAGCTTATTACTTGTGGTTGTGGTGCTGGGTACAAAGTTTGAAATATTCATGTACTTGTTTCATTACCGTTTAACTGATAAAATGTAGGAAGTGAGATCTTGCCCCTTTTTATGGCGTGGGCAAGGCCAAAGTCACCGAGACGGGCCATGAAGGTGTCATCGAGCATGATGTTGGAGGCCTTGAGGTCGTAGTGCGCCACACATTAGTCGTAAACATAGTGCAGCGCCAACGCCATGATACGTCTCAAACGTATCTATAATTTTTGATGTTCCATGCTTGTTTTATACCAATTGCTACATGTTTTGCATCTACTTTATATCACTTTTATACATTTTTTGGGACTAACCTATTAACAAGATGTCGAAGTGTCAGTTCCTGTTTTCTGCTGTTTTTGTATTCCAGAAAAGCTAGTCTGGAAATATTCTCGGAATTGGACGAAACTACACGGGAGTCCCTATTTTACCAGAACTCATCTGACGGACCAAAGGGGCGACGGAGAGGAGCCACGTGGGCCCCACACATGGCCAGGGCGCGGGGCCCCCCTCTATCGCGCCCTAGGGTGGTGTGGGCCCCACAGGCCGCCGTCATCAACCCTAGCTCGGGAGGGTTCAGAACCTCTTCCCGGCACCCTGCCGGAGAGGGGAATCGTCACCGGAGGCTTCTACATCGCCATGCCTGCCTCCGGAGTGATGCGTGAGTAGTTCATCCTTGGACTACAGGTCCATAGCAGTAGCTAGATGGTTGTCTCTCCACTTTGTGACATCATGTTTAGATCTTGTGAGCTGCCCTACATGATCAAGATCATATTATTGTAATGATACATGTTGTGTTTGCTGGGATCCGATGAATATTGAATATTATGTCAAGTTGATTATCAATCTATCTTATATGTTATTTAAGATCTTGCATGCTTTCCGTTACTCGTAGATGCTTTGGCCAAGTAGATGCTTGTAACTTCAAGAGAGAGTATTTATGCTAGATAGTGGGTTCATGTCTCCGTTTAACCTGGGACAGTGACAGAAAGTTCTAAGATTGTGGATGTGCTGTTGCCACTAGGGATAACCTAACGATGCTATGTCCACGGACATATGTGTTTGTTTACATTACGCACTTTACTTAATGCAATTATCCGTTGCTTGCAACTTAATACCAATGGGGAACTCGGATGACAACCCGGCAGTGGATTATTAGTCATAGATGCTGTTGGATAATGATCTATGTGTTATGTCGTAATGCCCAATTAAATATCATAGTAGTCAACATGTCATGCATATGCATTGTCATGCGCTCACTATTCGTCAATTGCCCAGCTGTAATTTGTTCACCCAACATGTTAGTTATCTTTTATGGAGAGACACCACTAGTGAACTGTGGACCCCGGTCCATTCTTTTACACTGATTAAACAACCACAAACTGTAAACTGTTCCTTTTTCATTCTCTGCAATTCAATACTCATTTTCCACACCATATGTTTAATCCTTTGTTTTCAGCAAGCCAGTGAGATTGACAACCTCACTGTTTCATTGGGGCAAAGTAGTTTGATTGTGTTGTGTGCAGATTCCACGTCAACAGTCCAGACTCCCATCAACAACACTATTTTTCTGGCGCCGTTGACAACCTTCTGAAGAGTTGCTGCTCCTACTGGTTCGATAACCTTGGTTTTTTTCTGAGTGAAAACTTGCTGCTGGCTATATTATACCTTCCTCTTGGGGTCTCCCAACGAACGTGTGTTTCACGTCATCAAGCTATTTTTCTGGCGCCGTTGCTGGGGAGACAGCAGTCTTCTGCAAGGAGTAGGACAAATTACGCTTGGAAGGTCCCTGTTGAAACGCTTTGGAGCAATAATAGATGTGGGCCAAGGCACTATGAATTTCCTCTTCACCTATGTGTAACCAAGTATTTCCTAAAGATAAAGGTAAAGGTAAGAGAGCTAAGCGTAAGAATGTTGATGCTTCTTCACTTGGTAATACTTGATGCATGCTTTGTGCCTAGCTAAAAGGCGTTAAAGAAAAGCGCTTATGGGAGGCAACCCATTTTATTTTTCTGCAATTTTTCTTTTATTGAGTCAAGGAGTTTGTTTACTTCTGTAGCAACTCCTTTGTATCTTTATTTTCTCGCATTGTTGTGCCAAGAGTAGCCTCTAATGATAAGATGATGCTTAATTTTGATTGCTGCGCAGAAACAGATTTTTGCTGTTCACTGTACGAAATTCCTAAAATCACCAGATTGTTAAAAATCTGAAATTTTTGTGCGTAATCTTTATGAATGTCTGAAACTTTCATTAGTTCAGAGTTTCTCGATCTGAGCGTCGTAAGTGCCTCGAAAAAATTCGTCTTTGCGGACTGTTCTGTTTTAGACAGATTATGCCTTTTTATTTTTCGCATTCTCTCTTTTACTAGTGTTGAGTGAAATTCTTTTTTGGGTGGAAGAGCTTCACATAACATCAGTGGCTGTAGCTAATGTTTAAAGTAACAAATCATATTGCGTCTTTACAGAACATGTGAATTTTTGATTATGCACTAACCCTCTAATGAGATCTACTTTGAGTTTGGTGTGACGGAAGTTTTCAAGGGTCAAGAGAGAAGGATGATATAATAGGATCAAGAAGAGTGAAGAGCTTAAGCTTGGGGAGGCTCCCATGGATCTCCCCAGCATATTTCAAGAAGACTCAAGCGTCTAAGCTTGGGGATGCCCAAGGCATCCCCTTCTTCATCGTCAAAATTATCAGGTCATCTCTAGTGAAACTATATTTTAATTCTTTCACATCATATGTGCTTTTCTTGGAGCGTCTGTGTGCTTTTTATTTTCAGTATTGCACTTTTATTTTCAATAAAGCTTGACTGGACCCTAGCATTCTTGATTGGGAGAGAGACACGCTCCGCTTTTTCATGAGAATACTCCTATTCTTCACTTATATTTGTTGAGTATTCATATCTAGCGCTGTTCAGCTTTTAGCTCTTGTTTTCATGTATCTCTTGTCAGAGCTATTAGCTTTCTTTTGTAGAAAGTACTCTCTTGCTTCACTTATATTTGTTTGGAGAGTTGATGAAATAAATTGATTGGTGTTTGGTTGGTTCAGAAAATGTTGCATGTGGTAATTGGTATAAGGAAAAACTTGCTTAATCTTGTAGATCACTAAAATGGATAACTTGATGCTTGTCAATTGTTTTGAGTTAACAAGTAGATCATGATTAAATTGTGCATCACATGAGTTAAGCCTATTAGTGAAGAACTACCGTAAAGCTTGTTGAAAATTTGGTTTGCATCGTGGTACCTCTAAGGTCTAGATATTTTCTAATAACAGGGTTTGGTTAACAAGGAAGACGGTATGAAGTCTTATAACGTTTGCAATATGTTTGTCATATAAAACTTGGTGTACGGGTTGATATTCTTGTTTGCTTACATAACCTTGCTAGCCTAAACTCTGTACTGAGAGGGAATGCTTCTCGTGCATCCAAATCCTTGAGCCAAAATCCATGCCATTTGTGTCCACCATAACTACCTATATGTGGTATTTCCTTGCCACTCCAAGTAAATTTTTCATGTGCTACCTTTAAATTATTCAAAATGTTATTATTCCCTTTTTGTGTCAATGTTTACTAGCTCATGAGGAATTAGTGTGGTTATTCTTTATTCTATTTGTCGAGTGGACTTTTACACCTGGACTAGTGGCATATACATCCGCTTATCCAATAACTTGCAAAAAGAGCTGGCAACGGGGTGCCCAGTCCCAATTAATTACAACTTTAACCAATTAATTCTCTTCACACTTTTGCCCTGATTCATCAGTAAGCAATGACAAACAGTGAAATACCTGAATGTGTGTAAACCAAAGAGAAAGAGGGATGATCTGCCTTGCTGGTAGAAATAACGTCCTTCATGGGAGCCGCTCTTAAAAGTCCGTTCGACAGGTAGAATACTGTTCTCACCCGCTACCATTCGTTGACAATTAACAAACACCTCTCAAAAATAGATACTCCTCCATGGTATGTGATTGATGGAAGGCACCCGAGGATTCGGTTAGCCATGGCTTGTGTTAGCAAGGTTGGGAGAGTATCAAATATTTTATGCAATCTCTATATGCTTTCAAAAACCTAAAAGCTCTAGCACATGATTTAATCCCTGCTTCCCTCTGCGAAGGGCCTTTCTTTTACTTTTATGTTGAGTCAGTTTTCCTATTCTTTCTGTCTTCCACAAGCAAACACTAGTGTCAACTTTGTTACAACATGCGTTATATGCAATGTATTGGACTTGTTATACTACTTTGTGTTGACAATATCCATGAGATAAATATGTTGAAAGTTGAAGCAAATGCTGAAACTAAATTCTTCCTTTGTGTTGATTAAATACCTTTTATTAGAAACTATTGCTTTATGAGTTAACACTTATGCAAAACTGTTTGATGCTTGTCTCGAAAGTACTATTCATGAAAACGTTTAGCTTGTGTGATTCATTGTTTACTCATTATCTATTTGATAGCAAATTATAGACCATTGACTTGGATCACTTCATTCATTTACATGTGCCTTGCAATATTATATGATCAAGATTATGATAGTAGCATGTCACCTCAAAAATTATCTTGTTTTTATCGTTTACCTACTCGAGGACGAGTAGGAACTAAGCTTGGGGATGCTGATACGTCTCAAACGTATCTATAATTTTTGATGTTCCATGCTTGTTTTATACCAATTGCTACATGTTTTGCATCTACTTTATATCACTTTTATACATTTTTTGGGACTAACCTATTAACAAGATGCCGAAGTGCCAGTTCCTGTTTTCTGCTGTTTTTGTATTCCAGAAAAGCTAGTCTGGAAATATTCTCGGAATTGGACGAAACTACACGGGGGTCCCTATTTTCCAGAACTCACTGACGGACGAAGAGCGCGGAGAGGAGCCAGGGCCCCACACGCCAGGGCGCGGGCCCCCTCTCGCCCTGGGTGGTGTGGGCCCCTCGGGTCTCCAGCCGCCGCCCTTTCGCCTACTTATTCCCCCCGACGCGAAAACCCTAAGTACCTGAGCAAATATCCACGAAAAGTTCCAGAGACGCCGCCGTCGTCAACCCTAGCTCGGGAGGGTTCAGAACCTCTTCCCGGCACCCTGCCGGAGAGGGGAATCGTCACCGGAGGCTTCTACATCGCCATGCCTGCCTCCGGAGTGATGCGTGAGTAGTTCATCCTTGGACTACGGGTCCATAGCAGTAGCTAGATGGTTGTCTCTCCACTTTGTGCCATCATGTTTAGATCTTGTGAGCTGCCCTACATGATCAAGATCATATTATTGTAATGCTACATGTTGTGTTTGCTGGGATCCGATGAATATTGAATATTATGTCAAGTTGATTATCAATCTATCTTATATGTTATTTAAGATCTTGCATGCTTTCCGTTACTCGTAGATTTGGCCAAGTAGATGCTTGTAACTCCAAGAGAGAGTATTTATGCTAGATAGTGGGTTCATGTCTCCGTTTAACCTGGGACAGTGACAGAAAGTTCTAAGGTTGTGGATGTGCTGTTGCCACTAGGGATAACCTAACGATGCTATGTCCACGGCATATGTGTTTGTTTACATTACGCACTTTACTTAATGCAATTATCCGTTGCTTGCAACTTAATACCAATGGGGACTCGGATGACAACCCGGCGGTGGATTATTAGTCATAGATGCTGTTGGATAACGATCTATGTATTATGTCGTAATGCCCAATTAAATATCATAGTAGTCAACATGTCATGTATATGCATTGTCATGCGCTCACTATTCGTCAATTGCCCAGCTGTAATTTGTTCACCCAACATGTTAGTTATCTTTTATGGAGAGACACCACTAGTGAACTGTGGACCCCGGTCCATTCTTTTACACTGATTAAACAACCACAAACTGCAAACTGTTCCTTTTTCATTCTCTGCAATTTAATACTCATTTTCCACACCATACGTTTAATCCTTTGTTTTCAGCAAGCCAGTGAGATTGACAACCTCACTGTTTCGTTGGGGCAAAGTAGTTTGATTGTGTTGTGTGCAGATTCCACGTCAACAGTCCAGACTCCATCAACAACACTATTTTTCTGGCGCCGTTGACAACCTTCTGAAGAGTTGCTGCTCCTACTGGTTCGATAACCTTGGTTTCTTTCTGAGGGAAAACTTGCTGCTGACTACATCATACCTTCCTCTTGGGGTCTCCCAACGAACGTGTGTTTCACGTCATCACGCCACATCTTGGATGATGTTGTATGAGGACATCCGTTCCCACCAACGACACCAAGATGAAAAGGTGCTAGTCAAAACCGTCGTTCGGCGTGTACTTGTACACCATCACTAACTCTAATTTTTCATGGCTCCACCAACAAAATTCACTTGAACTAGTAATACATTTTACAAATTTTTCTAGGAGTATGGGGGGGGGGCATATGCCCCCCTCCCATTATGAACATGCTTCATTCGGACTCTTTTTAAGCATTCTCTAATGACACCGTTCCAAGTTTCTCTTAAATGTGTTCGACATATATACAACTAGATGACATGAGGAAATAAAACAGAGTGATCCGGCAAACCCATGTGCGACATTCGCTCTCGAACGCCCACTATGGGAAGAAAACCTACCGCTACCACAACAAAAAACTATCCTAACAAGAGTATTGTTGCAAAATAGTATATTATATGCTAAACTAACTATGTTGATGATCTACTCGGGTCAACTCGATCGGGTCTTCTTTTGCAGTGTTTGCCAGCTAATTCGGGTTGCAAAGTAAGCTTTTGCATACTTTTATACCCATTGTACCCGTCCTGCATCTTCATTTTTCTATTCTCTTGTGCAACACGAAAGGTGATGTCACCCGTGGTAATAACAATTCCAAATAATCTTGCTGGAAAGAAAAAAAACTATGCGCTTGATTGGCCTATTTCTTTCCTTTGATCCGAACAACATTTCTAATTCTTCATATTTTTTCTTTTTCGTTTTGAGGTAAGTTGTACTTGTTATCCTCTTGTCCCGGTGGATGTGGATCCTCATGTTCAATTTCTTCTCCCCATTCCCAAGCACTCCCTTGAAAAAAGATGTCTTTACCTATAAACAGCCACGGAAAAAACTGTAAACAGAATATATAAACCCATCCAAAGATACAACTGCAATCGGATGACAGGTCGACCTTGCTCAGTTTTTTTTTTTGAGAAAGAAAACGATCTTGAGCTACACGATAAAAAGACCTCTCACATCCATGGTCTGAGAGAGAGAGAGAGATGATATTTTGGACTTAGGAAAAAAATATTTCCAGTCCATACGAATATTTGAAAAAACATTTTAGTTTATAAATGCGTTGTGGGCTAGAATTGAAATACAGTTTAACCAAAAAAAAAGAAATTGTTAACCAAATATATTTTCGAACATTGGTGAAAAACTATATTTTACTCATATACCAACAAAAAGATATGATGCATCGATGGTACCTACCGTGGGCGTTTTAAGGAACCGTTCTGAATTATCGACGCGCGGCGTCCATGAAGACGGCTCAACCATGCTAGTCTCACCATATATGCTGAAAGTTTAAATGGGCTAGGCTACCATGCATGTTAATTTGACGCACTGCAGCCCGATAAGTAACTGGATATATGCACATCGGGAGATACAAGTGTGCCAAACTGGAGGATGTGCAGTCCCGCGCCTAGGTTCAGCACCTTACGTAAAAAAAAAAATAGGTCCATATTTGCATGTCGGGGCTTCTTATTATACTTTGGGTCCCATCTTAGAAAACACAGAAAGTGTAATCGAATAACTTGAAACATGTGCCATTAGTTTGAGCGAACTAATCTTTACTATATTAAAGATGAGTCTGCCGTGATGCTAGGTCGCGTGGTACGTCCAATCGTGGTACGTCCTCGCTCGACGCCTCAAACCCCTCCCGTTCCCGTCGCTGGTTCCTCTCCACGTTCGTTCCCCACAGAAGAAAAAAAGCCGTAAAATATTAACCAAAAAAAGAAAGATATCGAAGCCTGAACGACCTTGTCAATCTCTCTTCTCTCATCTGTGCGCTTGCGCCGCCGCCAACACCAGCTCGTCGGCGCTCTGCCCCCATCGCCCCTCCCGGCGCCGATCCCCGGCATATCTTGCCCAATTCCCAAGCGCCGCCTCCCCTTCTTGGCAACGCCGCCTCCCCCTTCCATGGCAACCACCGCATCTCCGTGTGCGTGTGCAACTGTCGGTCAGCTCCATAAGTGGGAACTGCAGATCGTGGAGCTCGTGATGGTTACCACCTCGACCTGTATCAGAAGCTACGAACCCTCAAAGATACTGCCTTGTTCTCCTCACGCCTCCCATCAGCTCTCTCGAATCTGGCCGGGATACTTCCGAGCACAGAATCGTTGCCGACGCCGTCGTCCGCTTCTGGACACGCCACCATGACGTCCATCTTTCTCCTCCACCAGCAAGACCGGAGGCCACACACAGGACTTCTTCTGCTGTCTTCCTTCTTGGATCGCATAGTTGGGGTAGAAGCGTCAGCAATCTGAAGTTGCGCCGGTGGACATTGAGGCTCTACCCCCGCATCAGCCCCTTCATTCCCTACTAAGTACAAAAGGTTAATGCTTCTCGGTGTATTCTGCTATTTGATTTGATGATAGGAATATAGGATCATGGAACACGGCATGTAAATTAGACCTGAAAGCAATAGCTCTTCAGGCACGCAATGCATAATAACCCCTTTGAAAGACATATCATGTTATCACTTTCCTACATCAACAAGACCCTTCTGACTTGTTGCTTCTGCACTGGGAAATTAGTCAAGTCGTTAGTTTAGGAAAATAGTTAGCTCAACTTGGCAATGGACTTGGTTGACCACAGTTGTAGTGTTGAAGAATGGCATGATTTAATTTTTCCTGATTCTGGTCACATCTTACACGATTTTAAAAGGTCAGCGAGCTATAAACTTATTATGTGTCAAGGGGTGAAGATGCCATTTGTATTGCCCGGTTCAGCAAATGAAGAGCCATAAGCCCATAACTCATAAATAAAGCAGGCTTAGTAGAGATTATCAGATTGATTCAATTCCAAGATCAATGCCTGCTTATTTACAGCGATATCCCTGTTACTGCATTTGGATATATTCAGTTACTGGCGCTTGAAACATTCTGTTCATCTCAGATAACGGTATTCTCTGAAAAGGCCAAAGCTTTGGAAGCACACACAAGAAAGAACACCAGGGACGGTTCTCCTCACTACAGTTGACAGACAGGTATCTTTTAGCTATTGTTGTTGATCCAGAACCTAACACATGCGAACTGTGAGCACCATGGACATACAAAAATGTACTAACCTCAAAATTATAGGTGGATGATTTATGTTGTATGACTGATATCCGACATGATTAAGCTTATATTCATACCATTTGTGTCCACGCATGGTGTTACTGAGCTTGTTTGTAGTTACTGTTACTTTTAAATTGATTAAGCTATAAACTCATGATTTTCCCATGTTATATGTGCAGGTTTCATTCTCAAGTTATCCAGCATATTACATTCAGTTCCTATAGCACACACTGAGGTAGGAGGTACTTTTTTCAAAACCAACACTCTAAATAACTTTTTTTCATATGTTTTTTGGCTTATCTTTTCTTTTCGAGTGCCTTTTCACTAATTTATCTCTGTTGGTAGGTTTCCATCTGTATGCTGCCTTTGACCACCAAGATTGAGCCAATAGGGGTACATGTTACTCTCCAATCAGGTATGTGTCCAACTTAAGAGCCCAAACCAGCCCGTCACCCATATCCGTCTAAACCAGTATCCATCACCGACATCGTCTCTTTTTTTTGGGCTGGACATCACCGACGTCGTCTTCCTCATGATAACCTCTCTAGTTACTTATCCGCCGTCTGACATCTTTGATCAGAGTTAGACCAAGTCCGTCGTCATCACACCCCGTCCAAACCAGTCTCTTCCTCCACGTTCACCTTCGCAACTTGCTTATATGGCGTCCAAAATGCAAACTAACTTCCCTCCCATAAGCCTGGATTTGTGTAACTGGACAACAATCCAGAGCATAAGAAGACCAGTTTTTGGTGTAATCGGGTGTCTTTCGACTTCAGATGCATATGACATATTACTATTCTAATCCTCACACCATCTCATCGTTTTATCCTAGGCTGTCACATGTGTTGTGTGTCTGCAAGCTCGGGCTCCACACCCACTCTTCATTACCTGTCGACTTCACAAACTTATAAGATCATCTCTATTACAACCTGCTTTTACATACGACACAACTCCAAATAATACATAGATTTTGGCTTGTTGTCAACAACTGATCTTCATATATTAGCATATGCACACAATATTATTCTGTTTCATATATTCCATTTGAATATTTTTATTGAGTACTGAATAACTGTGCACATATATACCATTTTCATGCAGATGTCACAACCACAACAACATGCAGATGACTACAATGGAGTGCCAGCTCAAGCGTATTCAACACTTTCAGTAAATAGTACACTCACGTCGGCTCATCTAACAGATCCTGGTGAAACTTGCAAAGGTAAGCGTCCTACACCATTGCCTCTTGAAAATTGTCTGCATCTGAATTATAGTTACGCTAATTATCAACCAGAAAGATTCATGAACATTTACAACCTAAATTATTAGAGTATAGATTAATGGATTTTTTTTCCAAAGGTGAAAGGCTTGAAGCTGCTTGCTCCCATGCACTGCTCCAGGGCGCAGCAAGCAATGATGATCTCATTTTGACAACCCCAACTGATTGTCAATACGAGACAATTGCAAACATGATAAAAGACAAACATCAAGTAAGATGGGAACGTGACAAAGCACGGCGAAATAGCTTAACAGCAGAAAAAAAAAGAGGAGATGAATGCCCGCAGAAGAGCAGCCAGCAAGAGAAAACAATAGATGAGAGGAATGCCCCAGAGGCTGGCAAGGCAAAATGTACCAGCCAAGGATAGACAAGAGATGAACGCACGTCGAAGAGAACGTTGGCGGAACATACCACCTGAGGAAAGGCAGGCACTACTAGCTCAGCGCAATGCTAGACTCGAGATAGGCGGAACACCCCATGCATCCATCGCAATGCAATGTCCATATGGAGCTACTTTGCCCTCCACTTCTTGGAATTGAATTGTTTGCTCATGTCATGATATAGTCCACATAAATTTAGATATAAGTAAAATATGGAGATCTGGTTAGAACCATATGAAAAAGTACATCATGCAGGTTGACAAGGTTTCATCACCACGGAGCAAGGCTCATCTCATGCTAGACGTGAGTAGATAGATGATTTGTCTAATGTATTGTTGTGTATTTCAGCTTGTCATGTGAGCTTCTTATACATTTTTTTTAGGAAAAAATGTTCATATAAAATGGTTGACAATTACTTTCTTTTATTTCATTCCTAGGACCATAGTATTGGCCAAGTTTATTTGCAAAATATTGATTATAGTAGTACATTTACATCTAGAGCACTTATGATGCTTTTGGATGTGGTATGGAGGTCTGGCTAGAAACATACAAGGGAATTATGTTGTTTTACGTGAGAAGTAGACCAAACTTGTTACATTGCTTGATGACTAACTATACAATGTCTTTTTTGCACGTTGCATAATTAGGACTAAATCATTTTCATTGCTACCGAGATAAATAAAAAAAAGCTTTGATAGAATAAAAACAAGAGACATGAAAATTAATTTCCGTATCACCATTTTCTAGAGAGTAAACCTTTTTGATCTAGATTGACCGTGGCAACGCACGGGCATTCAACTAGTGGTCACTCTGAGGCGGGTCAGCGTACATCTTCCAACTGTGGTAGCACATTGGGTCAACGATGGTCCAAATTGGCTATGTTCCCACACCCGTTGGTCCCGCTAACGTGTGCAAATCATATTTGTCCGCATTTCAGATGATGATAGAATGCATGGCTCAAAAAGAAACATTATGACAAAATGCAATGGAGGTCCTAAGCAAAAAAAAAAAAAAATCATACCAAATGAGAAAGAAAAGGGAAACACATAAGAATAAACGGCACTCGGCAACCCCTCGCACAATATCTTATTATGTGGTCTGGATGAAAGAAGAAACGGCAACCCCTCGCACTGGGAACAATCCAAAGGCCACAAACATTGTAATCTGAATATGATCATCAAATGAAACACCCTAAGTTAGCTCTATAAGTGGAGGAGCCATTTTATCAGTGATCTGTACATCATAGTTTAAACTAGGACTCGTGATAGAATCATAGAATGCTGTGGAGAGACCACACAACCGTATCAGAGCGAAATGGCTTAGCATACACATCAATGTACTACATGCAGTTAGCTGCGGCTCTGCAGGAGTAGAAAGAGCAGTCAGTATTGTTGCCAAACTGACAAGATGATACTGTACTACAAAACTGAAAATAAATGTTCCCAAGTGATTGCACACATATATTATGCCAAAACGAAAGAATAATACGGATTTGCAGAGAATATACTGATACGTATATGCCAAACCCCCAGAACTTACCTGTCTCAATCCACCAGTACTAGCGCTCCCCCCAGTGAGAAGCATTGAAATGAGAGATGTAACCGCACCACTCCAGCCATTGAAGCACCAGTTCCTGTGTTCCGTATTGTCGAACGCATGGAGTTCAGGATACTCCCATAGGTAGCAGCCTCGCCACGTTCAATAGCTTGGATGAAGCAAAATGTCATTGCACCAGTCGAAGTGATCTTTGATAAGGCCTGAGAGGGAAAATTCCAATTGAATCACATATCAAAGCAGAGTAAAACAAACCTTAGTAAAGAAAATAGTAAAAATTTGCATGAAGGCATGATTTGCCAAAAGGAATTCACGCAAAAACTGTCTTTCAAACAAAGTCGCCTGATGGTTGCAGAAGAATACAGTAGCAAAAATACAGCAAATAAATGAATCAGATCAGAACTTACTGAAGTATTGCTGAGGTCTGATTATCATCCAACCGCATAAATGAAATAGCTTCCCCACCATTAGTTCCTTTCAGACACCAGACCGTGGCCTGTGATCTTCCCATACATAATGCCAGTCCTGTACCAAAATGGATAAGAAATTCTTAGCTGTAGATATGGTCCATCATATAAATATAATAGAATGTTCTGTACATCTATGTAGTCACACTGCATTCACCGAATCGAAAATAAAGCCTACTAAATGAAGCATAATACTAGAGTTTAGCCTCCAAAAGGCACATAGCTATTTAGGCTAGATAATTTTTCACCTGATACATGGGGGGCAGTTTTGCTGAGCAATCATGTTGAAATTGCTGCAATCGAGCATGATGTGAAAAAGACTATTGTGTAATAAGAATATGGCACTAAAAACAAGTGACAATTGCATAACTTAATTCGGTACTTTAGGGATGTAGTAACAGGTCAGCTACAGACAGTGGGTCAGTGACATAGTTAGCGAAAGAAACTTTCGCTCACTGGTGTTGTCTTTAAATGGCATTCAATAAAAAAAAACTAACCAATAAGCCAAAACATATCATCATGGGCTTAAATACAATTAGACAACATGATATCATTTGTGGCAAGGATAGTCAGTAACAAATCGCTTGCCGTAATAAGATTCAATTTTACGACAAAAGAAGTGATTTATCATGCCAAGCACAAGACAGTACACGGATGTTAAAGAACATGCTCATTCTGCAGAGGAACGGCAAATCAAGTGCAGTCCCACTATGGCAAGCATCTATGAGTGCATGAAGTTTAGCACCGTGAGGAAGTGGTCTAACAAGCGCAGCATTTATCTCATCATCACAATCATTCCCTGCGTCTCAAAATCCAATGGGCAGAAGGTTTCATCCATCCCGTCAACTTCATCTCCACTGTAGCTTCTTTGTTGTGCTCCATGGCCAGAATAATGGAAACACCAGAGAGTCTCCAGGTTGACTACCTTGTAAAAGCCAGTACATGGCATCTTATGTTTGCTTTGTTGGAATTTTGTAAGGGTCTGTTTGTTCTTCTGCAAAGCAAGAAAGTGACAAATGCATCAGGTTATTGCGGGTTCCAGGGAGTTAAAAAACCTTACATTACCAGCTTACTAGACTCTATCGATGTAACAACACATCATAGTATGAGAATATTCTTTGCAATTATAGGTCTAAGTCTGTGACCTAGTTTGGTTACGAAAATTATTATATTGTGCATGATGCATTGTGGCTGCTTAAAAACAAGTAAAACCAGAAGCATGCAGCCTTTACATATAGATCAAGAGTTATGTAGTATGGCAGACATAAAGAAAGTATCATCATTAAGTACGACAAAGGTAACATTATGTTTGGGGACACAAAAAACCATCTAAAACTGGGAGATTCAATTTGGACAGTTCCCACCTATGGAATACAATTCCTTTTGTACAACTACTTATGATATTTGTAAGAAAGACTGTATAAATACCAAAAACAAAATAGAGCAATGAGCCTTTGCATTTCACCAGATTAGGTTCGCGCATATCAACAACAAAGTGTTTAAATGAAAGCTCATGACTGATGAGAATATTAGTGGATCAAACCATCCTCCGGCTTATCTCGATTAACATACTCAACATAAGCAATGTGACACATCATTCAAATAGTCAAACCAATATTTGGGCGCTTTTGAAGAAAAATATGCCAGTTTGCAGCTGAATAGTTTAATTTTCTTTCCGATGAAATTGGATGAAGCATCGTTGTGTGACCCCAATGACAGGCCACTAGCATCATTCTCTGATATACCCTTTTAATTTATTTTTTTTTTGAGGCTTAGGCGGTCGAATCCGCCGTCCGATTAGATAGAATAGATGGTTATGTACAGTATTTGGGTTAGGGAAAACTCCTCTACATGCAAAAACAGAAATAAAGTCCCCCAGATCCTGCGTGTGGGCGAAAGCCCGCAACGCCATCTTTTCCCGCACCAAAATCTGCCACCTCCGTGTGAAGGGATCTCGCGCTGCAGAAACACATACCATTTCCTCGCGAAAAACACAAATACCCTTTCTTCGCATCCCCATTCTCCCGCTGCATATTCATTACAGGTCACATGGGTTAAATAGCTAGCATGCAGCTAATGAGTCCAAACGCAAAGCCTTCCCAATTCCCCTATCCAAGCCTTCCCGATTCCCTATTCAGCCATACTAAGCATAACGACAGATGGAAAACAATCGCTTCGCCTGCAAAGCCTGGATACGGGAATCTGCAAATCAACCTGCATAATAAACTGTGGAAGTCAGATTTTACCGGTGAGCATGATGATGGAGTCGTCGGGGAAGCTCTGAAGCGGAGTGGTGAGGAGTGGCGCATGCACTTGGCGTCGTTGATGCAGCCCTTGAGCTCGTGCCGCGAGAAGCGGTAGGAGATCCCGCAGATCACCGGCGCGCTTCCGGCCGTGCGCGGGCGGCGGGGGCGGGCCCGGCGGGGGTCGGCTAGGAGACTAGGCCCAGGCGGCGGGGGGGCGGCGCGGCGACGTGCGTGACGGCGCCGCAGATGGCCGCAGCGGATGCAGGGCACCCCCTCGCAGCTGCAGCGGCGTGCGGCAGCGGAGCAGTTGACAAGCATCATCATCTCGCCGGCGGCGGGCGGGAGGAGGAGAGAGGGGCGAGAGGGATTGGCTGGTGGGATTGATTCGGGTTCGTTTTGCGCGTGGTGGTGGGGAGTCGTTGAAGGTGGGTGTCGTCGGCGTATCTAGGTTGTCGGCTTTGTGCCTTTTCGCATATCCTTTTCCTTTGCCATATGCTCGAATCGCCGTTGACGACGGATGATCGACGCGAACTCGCCAAGGCTCGACGTGCTGTGCTGAGCCTGAGGTAGATTCATACGTAAGTTTTGAAGTAGCACGCGTGTGACTTGCAAATCTTGTGTTTTTTTTTTCTTTTTTCGAAACACAGTACAAACGAAGACGTTCGTACACACGTGCACACACTCACCCCAAAGAACACATGCACACACGCATGCACGCACACCCTAGCCGTATGAGCACCTC